>JAMPIV010011458.1:22500-125022 GCA_024509875.1 Oreohelix idahoensis | reverse complement strand
CCCCCCCCCCCCCCCCCCCACCCCCCCCCCCCCCCCCCCCCCCCCCCCCCACCCCCCCCCCCCCCCCCCCCCCCCACCCCCCCCCCCCCCCCCCCCCCCCCCCCCCCCCCCCCCCCCCCCCCCCATTTTTTTTATATATATATAAATTAATATATTTTTTAAATTATAGTATTTTTTTTTTTTTTTATCTTTATTTTATATATTCCCCCCCCCCTCCCACCAACTACCCTCCCCACTGCCCCCCTACCCCCCCTATCAGGGCACTCTGTGAGAGTGGAGAAAAATAAAGAATTAAAAGACTAGACAAAGAAAAAAACAACAGAAGTGATTAAAATTTACCGGTTAAATCAATTAGGAACCTTCCAAAACGGGCACCACCACCAGCTCTTGCCAATGGGAGTGTATCGCTACTATCCTACTCTGCCAGCTGTGCACTACAAATATAGTGCTCATCACGACTAGAGGTTCTTGCACGGGACCCCACCTATGTAACCTTCGGGTCTGTACTAATGGCGTCCCAGACTATAATTATAGACGCAATCACACTTCTGCAGTTTTATTATTAAACAGTATAGGCCTAGAATACGCAAGACAAAGACCTTAATTACTGTTTACAGGCCTCGGGTTTCCCTCCTTATATGTTCCTTATTTTTATGGGCTCAGGATTTACTAAATGAAACGTTAGTGTCATAATTGTATGTTCTTCAGATTGATTATTCAGCCCCAATTGTAGGCTGTATTTATTCAAGTCTGTCTGTTTTTTCTTGGATGTGCTGGATGTGAATGTGAGAATAGTGCACTACTCTGGTGGCCTTGGTAATCTCTAAAAAAAAACTTAGGACAAAAAGAGTTAATGCGCCTTCAATGATTGTCATACCATCAATCTTTCAAAGATGTTTTGATTACAGATGGCTGCCCTCACAACCTATCTCACCCTAAGTGACAAATCACCTATTTTTGGTCCATGGCTGCTTATTCAGTACGTATAGAAGCCATTCAACACTTAATGCGACTACGAATTATTGTTACAGTCGTTGATATTGTATGAATTATAAATTTATTAACTTTACAACGTATCACGTGATTCTTTTCAGATAATCTTCTTTACTCCCTCTGCAGCATAGAGCAACGACAAAGTGTCCTTTTAATTCTGTTATGTGTAAGTCAGCCACGTTCGCTTTGAGCTTTCCATTTCTGTTCACTCCACCTCTTTGGTTTTTTCCTATGGTTTTCTAAGCAGTCTCTGTTCCACCTTTCTGTGTAGGGATTTCACTTTAAGGTCACGTAAATGTATATATTTTTAATGCAAAATTATATACATACCATAAAGCTACTACACCTCTTGTATTTTTTAAATGTCATGACTAGTACTTACTCCTTAATCGTTTCCTCTTCTACCCTCTGGGGTGTAGACGATTTGCCAGAGAGAGCACCGTACTATCCTATCAGCTGTCTTCTTCCTGGCCTGGTGACAATCTAGTCCTTGGTCTTTCAGAGATTGTCTAAATTTGTCATCCCAGAGGACTCTGGGTTGTCCTGGGGGTATGGATTCCTGACTCCCCTTAAAAACTTCCTATACTTTTCTTGTCATTGGTAGCCAACCTTCTCCATTCTGTAGACATGGCCAAAACCATCGTAGTTGGGACTGTTCTACTTCGGATCTGCAGGGGCTGGGTTTTTTTATAGGCCTTGCTGTATTGTCTGGTTGCAGATCATGTCTCTTCTTATTACTTCAACCACCTTCCTCAGATACCCCATTCTGAGGTTTATAGCTGGCTTTTGGGGGTTGTAGTCATTGCCCATGATTCGCATTCATACATCAAGACTGCAACATTGGTGCAGTGGTATACAGACATCTTTGTTTTCTTGTCAACTTTTCTTTTACTGAGGAATCCTCAATTTATGACCTGAAAATGTCTCCCAGCTGTTGCTCTTCAGATAGACAACTCTTCTTTGATGCCTCCCTTCCAGTCTATGACAGCTCCATGGTATTTAAAGTGGTTGACCTGCTCCACGACCTGTTCTCCCAGATTAATCTAATGCCTTCTTCATTCTCATGATATCACCATGATTTTTGTTTTAAAGCTGCCGAAGACCATCCCTCTCTTCTCCAGCTCTTCCTTCCAGACTTGCAGGTTGGATTGGGATGTGCCTCATCATTTGCAAATGCCTAGCTCTGAAATTACAAACCTGTCTCATCTTCTAGTACCCCACTGAATACCTTCTTGACCTCTCCTTACATGCTTTGATGGCATCATCCATGAGTAGTTGTCACAGGGTTATCCCGAAGGGTAACCAAAGAGAGTTATCTGTGTGGTGCCGGCTTGATCAATGGCTCAGATTTGCCTGGCAACCCGTTGGAAATAGGCAGCAGGAGTGAAGAAGGCGAATGTAAGACTCTGGGATAAATTCCCCGCCTTTGTTGGTAGGTTTGTTGCCGGTAAAATATCTGTGAGATGCGTGTCGTCGCAGTATTTCTGTTTGGCCCTACTCATGTAGCTTGTCCCGTAATTTAACGCCCGCAAAGTAGTTAGACGAAGGCTGAGTTAAGGTCCCTGTCTCTACCACTGCGATGGATGAAATAACGAACCCTTTGTAAGTATCCCGTAAACTATGCTACGCCTGTAGTGTCTTGTATGTGAAATCTTATCACTATAAGAAATGGTTGCGCGGTGTTTACTGCACGGTTAACAAGTAATGTAAAAGGCAAAATAAAAGTGTCTTGTATTTACTTCGTTATAGTTACTGGAAACTGTGCAATCTTATAAATATAATAATTCTTTGCATGGTGTTTATTGCAATCTGTACTTATGAGTATGAAATATAGTATTATAATAAACGTAAATGGTATTTACAGTGTTATATTTATGGAAAAAATGTATATATTATCTGACTGAGTTTAAGATATAATGATATAAGGTACAAATTTATATTACACTAACCTTGGTGTCCATATTACGAATTTCACTGACTCACGTCTTGATTCTTTCTCGTGAAATCGAGAACCCAAGTGTATGCGGGCGGAATGATTTCTCTTACCATTGCCCGAGCGATAAATTGAGTTGAGTTAAATATCGTCTAAATCGCCTATGGCTAATTTTCGGGTTCGCTTCTTGTGTCATGTGAAATTTCGTTTGTTTTCCTTAAGTCAGACATTCCGTTCTCATGCTGTGTAAAATTTCCTGTAATATTTTGCTATGGTCGCTCTCATATTTTGCTTATCCGAGACAACTTGTCTGCGTTCATCTTTTAAGTGTCTGTGCAGCATTTAATAGTCTTTACATAATGACATATTCTCACTCTTTTCATGTTGATCCTGGTTCAGACACTGCGTTGCCGTTAATCAAATGTTATTGGGTCGGTTCGATGAGAACCTGCTTATTAAATTATTCATTGTAAAACTGCCTCGCGCTCTGTCCATATATTCTACGGCTAGCCACAGTAATATTGCTGGTACCTTCCTGCCTTTGTGAAAACACAACCGAGACGTTGGGGCGATTACCTCGATAATCTATTGACTCACTGTCTACTAGTTGTGAAAACATTTCAGGTGAATGTTGTTGCGTCTAAAGGGCTCACGCCGACCGTTGTCTATTGTTATGTCAACATTCCTTGTAAAATTGGTGGATGTCCCATGACTGTTGACAAACGGTGTCTGTGCCAACAATGAGTATAGAAAGTCGAAATACAAACTCATTCGCTCCTCGTGACAGTAGTATAAAAAAGATAAGGTGACAGAATATCACCCTGTCTTAAGCCAGTGGTGGTCCTGAACTCTTCTGACTTATGGTTTGCCGTTCTCACATAATTTCTGCAAGTCTTGTAGAAGCTCTGTATAGCATGGATCAGAGGTGCTAGAATGTTTTTCTTTGCCAAGCAGTCCTAAATTTTGCTTCAGAGGACCTTGTCATACGCCTTTCATTAACGTTGTTGTTATCCCTGTGCATTAAGTAAATTAATGAAACAGATGTTTTTACCTCAAATGAAACAATGAATATATCTTAAATCATACTCAAATTTTTAAAGAAATGTTTTGGAGCCCCAAAGACCATCTTAGAATACATGCTATCCTTGGAGTTTGGCCTCATCTCTCATAAAAGCTTTTTTCAACAGGACATGACTACTCTCTTATAGGCACAGAAAGTGATGAAGGGCAGTTGTGTCAAGTGGCTGGCTACACCATCCTGCATACATTTTAATTTTGTAAAAAACTTCAAAAACAACTTTGACAAGTTAACAAAAGAAGAAGGCCCTCTGGTAAAGGAGATTAATGAAGCAGCCCAGAAAAAAAGCAATTTATATCAGACTTGTGGACTACGAATGGCATTTGACAGTTTAGACAGAATTGCTTTAGAAACCGATGAAGCATTATGAAGTCTCCTGTAAGTTCACTAACCTAATAAAGAAAAAATATGATGACATGAAACACAGAATTCTCCACAAATGACAACTTAATGAGCCCTCTGAGATAAGAAATGGAGTGCGGCCAATTTTGTCTTCTTACTGACTATTACCTGCATTATGAAAAAATTCGTCGCCTTTAGAATCAGTCCAGTTTTCTCTCTTGTGTTGCTAGTAATCGTGATTTAAAGCAAACAGGTGATTGGCCTGTTGTGCCTTTGCATGGTGGAGGGGCTGCCTCCTTACGGCCTCCATGCAGGCCGCCCTCCTCCTTTTTCATCCGGGCTTGGGACCGGCATTGGCGGAGTTAGTTTATTAAACACTGACATTATTTTGGCAGCAGTACAGAAAAAGTTGGAGGAACATATTGTGATATCAAAATAAGAATACAAAAGGCAAAAGAAACTTTCATTGTATTGGGAAATGAAAAGAGATTAAGAGCAATCGTCCAACACAAAAATCAGAATCTTTATGTCAAATGTCAAGTCATTCCTTTCCTATGGATCTGAAACATGGAGAATAACAAACATGACAATCAGAAAGATACAGACTTTCATAAATGGGTCCTTGTGCAGAACAGAACGAACGAACGAACGAACGAACGAACTTTATTTTCAAAGGGTTTAGAATTGGGCACGCAGGCCCGTCTAACATTCTGCCCTTCTTTTCTCTCTTCTTCCATAGTTAATCCATTTATTCTCACACGTATCCTAAATGTTACTTAAATAATAAAATAACAAAAAAGTACAATAAAATAAAATCCCAACATTGTAACAGTACAATAACAGTTACACAGATTTACAGATGCGTATCATAATTTATACTAAACAGGACAAAATTAACTTTAAAACCTACATATGATGTTATGTAATTATTTAAGAACATAACGAAATTAGGGTGGCATATAATCTGCACTCATGATGTATTTGAAAAGTCTGTGATTGAATGAATATGGACTAAGAGTATTTTTTAAGTCGTGTGGAACAGTATTCCACAGATGAGCAGCAGAAAAAGCTAAACTTTTCTTGAATAAGTCGAGCCTAGGCTTGGGCATGTGTAATTTATTTAAGCGTTGACTTCGTCTTCCGCTGTATTTGAAAATAGGCCACAGATACGTTGGAGCATTCTGTGACAAGATTTTGTGAATAAATTTGGCTTTGTTGAAAAGAAGGCGCTTTCTTAGTGGTAATATGTTAAGATATGTATATGCGTCTACACACTGTGTGAGGTTTTTGTCTGAAATTAGGCGCACTGCACGTTTTTGTAATGAATAGAGTCTTTTAGTGTTGGACATGGTGCAGCCATCCCAAATTGTGGAACAATAGTCTAGATGTGTTTGTATCTGGGATGTATAGAACATTTTTCGTGTCTCCTCATCTAGGAAATGTTTGATTTTAGCTAACTGGTAAACTTTTTGTGCTGTTTGTTTGGTCAGTGCTTGTACATGCGAATTCCAACTTAAATGTTGGTCAATTATGAGTCCTAGTGTTTTATATTCATTTACATTTTCAATTAAAGAGGTTCCAATGTAGAGCTGAAGTGTTGTTTTCGGCGAGTTTTGTAATTTTTGTCTAGTTGATATTATCATACATTTTGTTTTAGTGATATTTATTTGCATGCAGTTTTCATTGCTCCACTTAATAAGATTGTCTGTGTCGCTTTGTAATAATATTTCTAGCGTGTTGCAACTTTTATCACTAGTATAAATGGTACAGTCATCGGCAAATAGGTCGCAGGATGAGTGCTCGATGTGTAGTGGAAGGTCATTTATGTAAATGGAAAAAAGTAGAGGGCCGAGAATAGAACCCTGAGGAACACCAGTTTCAAAAATAGTTGGGCTTGACAAGGAGTTATTGTACCACACTACTTGCTGTCTGTCAGACAGGAATGATTTAAGTAATGTCACTAGTTTAAAGTTAACTTTCATTGTTTCTAATTTTCTTATTAAAACAGCGTGATCTAACATATCAAATGCTTTCCTAAAGTCTACAAAGATTGCTCCACATATGTTATCGTTATTTATGTTTAGGTGCAAGTTGTCTATCATCTTAGTTAGAGCTGTGTGGCATGAATGCTTTTGTCGAAACCCTGACTGACTGTCAATTAGCAAGTCATTGATTACTAGGTAATGTACTGTTGCTTTATGTATGTGTTTTTCTAGTGGTTTAGAAAGCGATGATAAAAGAGAAATTGGACTATAGTTACCAAGATTACTGTTATCTGACGAGCCAGGTTTGAAGAGAGGATATACTTTGGCAATCTTAAAGGCCGAAGGAAAATAACTTTTAGCAATACATTGATTATATATAAAAGTTAGTGAATCACTAATAGCTGGTGCGGCGTAACACAGTATTCGATTACTAATTCTGTCAAGCCCTGATGAGCTATTATCCTTAAGGCCAATAAGATAGTTATAAACTTCATTAACTGTCATAAAAGGAATGTCGGGTGGAACTGAGTTTGTACATTTGTTCTTACAGAATGCTGAAAGTTTGTCTAAGTCACTAGAGGAAGGTGGTATTGTGGATTTCAGACTGTTTATTTCTGCTTGAAAGTGATTGCTGAAGTCGGTGCAAGTAAATGAAGTGTTGGAAGAGAATGAGTCTGGTGCATTACGTTTTTTCGCTAAGGTGTTAATTGCCTTTCATATTTCCTTACTATTTGATTTGTTCTGAACCATATTTCTAAAATGATTTTTCTTTTCTTTCCGAATTAAATATTGAACTTTGTTCCTGTATACCCTGTATGTGTTGAGGTCCTTATTTTTGTGCGCTTGATCTCTCTGCCTCATAGCCTCCAACACTTCCTGCGTGATCCACGGAGATTTTAATTGTCGTTTGACGCGAATTTCCTTAGCTGGTACGTGCGTGTCAAAAACATTATAAAAAATTTTTGTCCAGTATTCAATAGCGTCATCCGGATCAGGAAGTTGGTAAACACGGGCGAGAGGTGCAGTTAGCAAGTCATTTAAAAAAAATTCCGTACTGAAATGTTTGAAACTTCTAAATTTGATACTTACATGTTTATTTTTTGGAACTTTACATTTATTCTTTGACCATGTACAGTGTGGTGAAGTGGGATGTTATAAATATTTATAGGGGACTTAGTGTACTGACTGAGATCAGCTGTGAAGGTATCTATATCTATTAAGAGTAGTGTATTATAGATAACCTTACTTGCTACCACATATCTATATATCTCAGTCAGAATTATTCTGGAAGAGTGTGATGACTACGTTATGTGTCTAGGGTATGTGTATGATGAAGTGTAAGTCACAACAACAGACAGATAAACAATTTAATTTAATCCACTACTCTTGACAACACTGTGACACTCACATACATATAACACTCTATGAGAATATCTTAAGGAGTCACTGATAACTTTTCAAATAACAATATGTATTCATGGTTATCATAAAGGTATATGTGTCCTGATTCAAATACAAAGGAACCAGGAATCACAATCAATTTTAATTACAAGTATATGTACAGACTTTATCAATATGAATATTGTAGTGACATATATTATTAAAAAATATCCTATGTGTGTCAGTTGTGTAGTAGTAATATGAGGTAATACTGGTTTTGTTTTGTTCAAGCTCTGTTGGTATTTGTCATCATGACTTCAATAGTTTGTCTTAGGGACTAGTATTGGAGATGTTCTCAGTTCCTGATATTAAGACAATTAAATTCCCCTCTGAATGTTATTTTTATAAAGTCATTTCAAGATGAGGGGATATAATGTTGAGCTCAGCTGGCCAAATTCGCTTATCTTGCGTGATGGCGGCAGGAAAGGACTCCTCTGCTCGAATTCTCCTCTGGGCTCTGGAGACACCTCACTGATAGCTAAAAAGACCAAGGAGTATGCTGTCCGACTCTGGATTCAGCAAAGCTCTGACCAGGTGCTGCTCAGTACCATCAAGACCACGGTCCCTGAAAACAAGAAGGATGTACCTTCTACTTCATAACTAATTGATACTCTAGTTCTACACTGAGTACAATACAACACAAACATTGAGTTCAGAGCGTTAGGCCAACTGTCAGCTTCATCTGAAATACTTTATACCAGCATTAACCTCCTTAATGGTTACCACGCCTCTGCACTTCCAGCATTATTTCTGTCTAATCAATCATCCAGGTGTCAGTGTACTATTTGGCCATTCCATGCCGTTTTACTTCCCTCCGACACCCTCTGTTCAGGCTGGAGCATTATAGGCTTTATCTCCTGTTTGCCACTGAACTACACATATATATACAGGCATAAATTAACAATTTACATTCAATTTTCATTAAAAGATACTGAATGGTTCAAGCTTACCACAATTTCATGGAAATAAACACAGATACGTTGATTAGCAATGAATTCTGGCACAAAATACTGGCACAAATTCCCATCTGCTTATGTTCCAGGCTTTTATTTAACACAAATATGAGCTGGCTTCAACGCACTGTTGCTTTATCAAGATTATTTGCACTAGTGGTCTCGAACTAACGCTCCTAAGTGAGTATATCAGCGAGTCTAGCCAATGAGGCCACGTTTCGACAAGTGTTTGAAAAAATGTTACCTTCCCCCGTCTCCCCTAACAACCAAGATAGTATTTATAGCCCGACCAATCGGGGTTAGTCTTTCATTTGTTGCGCTCCAATCAATTTGGAGTTTACATGGTAGGCTATTTATGTAACGTAAGGTTTTTTCAAACACGTTATAAAAAAATTTTATGAGCAGAAATGATTTCATGCTGTCAGGCATCCCCAATATTTTATTTTGGTTATAATTTATTAATTCCTGGACTATTTGCGTAACGTTTTACATATTCTTTGTCAGCAAGCCCTAAGGAACCCAAATATCCAAATTTAAAAGAGCTACGTGGCTGCGTTCAAAATATGCAATTTCTTCTACCTCCTGTTTCGAAGATGTGCTGTCTGGGTACTGTTATGTTTTCAACCGTAAACCCATCTATTGTTATCTTTCCTAATAAGCGTTTTTTTATGATTTTAAAACCTAACTCTGGGAAGGGTAATGTATTTTATCACTGTCCGTCTGAAAAAAAGTTAGTGCATGTAGTCTTACACGCGTGATGGCAGCATTTGTGTATCGCGCGACGCGTGTTGCATGCGTTCCTGATTTTCAGCCCTCCCTCTCTCTTTATCCTTTAGTCCATCTGTTCGTTCGTTCCGCCGTGTATAAAATGGAATGAATGAAATATTAAAATTAGGTCATTGTTCAGCTTGGTATCTCAATGTTTTTCCAAGAAATACAGCACACGTTTCATTGAAGAAAGCGGGTAATAATATAGTAAGCTTTTACTATCAACGTGAAAGCGTTACAATTTGCAGACGAAGCAGAAAACAAGGGGGATTTCGAGTACTGTCATTGTGACAGCACTGTTCTTTACCATTCTCTTCTCTTTATTAATTTTATTTGTTAGGCTTCATATTTACCTAATAATTTATATATGTGGATTAGAATATTCCACGACACCTCCCCTCTTAAAACAGACATTATATGTCAGTCCTTTATTCTATATACACATAGAGAAATTTATTATTATTTCTGGGGTTTACGGTGATTCTCATCACACGGATGGCGGCTTAAAAAATCCGCTCCCAAATTGGTTTTCCCAGATATATACTCAATGCTAAAATTATATGGAGCCAAAAGTAAAGACCATCGGAGTAACCTGGAGTTCTCATGCCTAGCCTGTGCCAGAAACGATAAAGGTTTGTGGTCTGTTTGCAACTTAAAGGCCTTCCCATACAGATAAATATTGAATTTCTTTATTGCCCATATTACTGCAAGACATTCTTTTTCGCTAGTTGAGTAATTGATTTCGGCTTTATTCAATTTTCTGCTAGCATATGCCACTGGGCTTAATTCCCCATCCAATGCATCTGATTTCTGTAGTAGAGTTGCACCTAACCCAATATTACTTGCATCCGTCCTTACTATGAATTCTTGACTTAAGTCAGGTAATTTTAAAATGGGTTTACTTGTGAGCTTTTCCTTCAATTCTTGGTAAGTCATTTCACATTGTGGTGTCCATGTAATGCGATCTGGATGTCCTTTACGTGTCAATTCAGTTAACGGTGCACATATGGAATTAAAGTTTTTGATATACTTCTGGTAGAAACCACATAATGAGACAAAGGATCTCACGTCCTTCTTGGTTTGTGGTCTCGGGGCTTTCTGTAGTTTCTCAAAATTCTTTGGGTCAGGGGTCATGTTTCCCTGATAAACTGTGTGTCCCAAAAATTCCAATTCTTTACATCCAACGCAACATTTGGTTGGTCGGGCTGTTAAATTTGCCTCCCTAAGTCGATCAAACAGCATGTTCAGAGAGATAATGAGTTACTCAAATGTCTCTGTTACTAAACGGATATCATCCATAAAATTTGTTATACAGGGATTATTCAGAGGATCCAATAATTTTCTCATCATTCTAGAGAAGACACTAGGCGCATTCTTCAATCCAAATGGCAATCTATTAAACTCATAGTGTCCTTCTGAGGTACTAAAGCTAGGTATGGTCTAATCTCAGGCTTTACTGGAATCTGATAGTATCCTTTACTCAGATCCACTTTTGAGAAATATTTAGCTTTATTTAGTCTGGCAAACAGCTGATTTGTATCCGGCAATGGATCCACCTGTCCTTCTGTAATAGCATTCAGTCTCCTGTAATCTATACAGAGTCTATGTTCTCCAGAGGGCTTCCTTAAGAGTACAACACCGGAACTATACGAAGACTCACTGTGCGAAATAATTCCTTCCTTCAATATTCTTATCTATCTTATAATTTGTTCTAGATACCTTCTCTAAAACTGTATATGGACCCTGCCATCCAATTTGTAACTTATTCTGACTCCCGGGCAAAAGAAGCAGTACTTTCTCTCCCACAGCCAAATTTCTGTCTTTCGCCTTCCTGTTATAATAGGCAGCATGTTTCTTCCTGGCTTGTTTCAAATTTTCATTGGCAAGTTTCCAGCCAGTTTTCAAACGAGTAGTCAGCTCATTCACATATTGGTATGAAGATGTAATGTTTTCTTCTGCCTTTTCATCAGTCCACGTTCTTAACAAAGCTACATATGGACCTTTAATTGTGTGGACCTATTTGTCCATGCACCGGTATGGTCTCTTCCACTCGAAGCTTTATAGTGATGATTTTTCCTCCCAGAATTATCATTCACAAAACGACCGCTACCAATTCTTTTGGGGCTTTCTCCCCACTTAAAATTCTTGATGAGAGATTTCCTCCCTACATCCTCTTCCTCCAGTTTGTTTAAGTCCGATTGAGGGATTTTCGGCTTATCCTGGGTAAGACATCTTTTTGCACTCTCCGCATAGTGGCCATTGTAAAACAGTTAAGTGAAGCTTGTCCGTGAAAAGGGGCTTCCCATTCCATTTGGTCCACTTTATCAAATCTATTTTTCTTTTTATTATCAGGCCTAATTTTGCCCCGTGGCGTGTCCAGGTCCTGATCCATGTTCCCACTTGTGGGTGTTCCCTCATGTGCTATGCTACACCTTTCTACAAAATTCTCAATGTCCCATCTTGCTTTGGGCCAATAATAATTGTGAGCCACCTTTTGAATGATGGTACCTATCTTCTCATGGTCCCCATCTGGTTTCACATGTAGGCTCCTTATTAAGTCTGCCCTATATCTTTTTGGAAGAACCAGCTGTCCGTGACCTTTGGATCTAGCTCCAGTCTTCCTATACATCAACTTGTTTTTCATGTAAAAATCTCCCTTGCCTGGAGTTGTATGACAAGTTGACAATTTTCTGAAACAAGGCTTGAGTGTTTTATCCCCAGCCTGTGCCTTCCTCATCTCTTCTGGAGTGGTATCTAACATAATATCCTCCTCCTGTCTTGAGGTCGACCTGACCTGAAGGGTTGCCATATACACAGGTTTCCTTCTACAATGGTCAGTGTCATGATTGTTCATCTTACAATTTTTACACCACCTTTTTCCTTGGTTGAAAGATTTTCTTTCATCATATTTCCTTTCATCGAATTGTGGGAATTTATTTTTATTTTCATACCGTGGCCTATCAAATTGGTGCTTACCTTTGTTTTGATCCCTAGGATCAAATTTATTAAAGTTCTGTGGTGCCCTAAAGTTGTCCACCTGTTTCTTTTTATTACCTGTTACCTCTGCTTGAGCTGCTTGATACCTTTCAGCAACATTTAGCAACTCACCCAGCCTCTCTGCACCTTGTTCCATGAGAAACTTTTTCAGGTCTGGAGCCATGGACTCTCTTAATTGCTCTATAAGGACCATTTCCTTAAGATCTTGGGTTTTCCCCAGAGAAGTCCATTTCTCAAAGTATGTCTCTATTCGTGCAGAGAACTGGTGATAGGTTTCACCTGACAGTAGTTTAGCATTCCTAAATTTTTTCCTATAAAATTCTGCATTCTTTTCATACCTTAACAAAAGAGCCTGCTTTAGCATGTCATAATTTTCCTGATCACCTCTGCTCATTTTTGCAAAAACTTCATAAGCTGCCCCACGAAGTCCCTGAGATAACTTTAAGCTCCACCTTTCTCTCTCTAACCCATACGTGGTAGCTAATAGTTCGTACCTATTTAGGTAGCTCTCTATATCATCGTCTTTCTCAACAAAATGATCTAAATGAAAATTCATAGCTGAGGTTGAGGCTCCCTGAGTAACCGTAGCATCAGAGGCAAAGGGACTGGCACCATTTTCAGGAGCATGGCCTTGAAACTCAAACTCCCTTAGTCGTAACTCATGTTCCCTTTGTAATCTCTTCTCCTCCTTTTCTGCTTCCCTTTCTGCAGCTAATCTCTTCTCTTCTCTTTCTGCAGCTAATTTCTTCTCTTCTCTTTCTGCAGTCAATCTTCTTTCTTCTGCTTCCAATTTCTTAGCCTCAGCCTCAATCTGCAACCTCTTAATTTCCCTTTCAGCCTCTAACCTTCTTTCGGCTTCAAACCTTCTTTCTTCGCGTTCAATAAATTTGTCACATTCCGTAGTAACATAGGCAACCATAACTTGCCCATCTAATCCTAACTCTTTTGCAGTCTGTACAGCAGCAGATCGAAACTTGGCCAGGTCCGCCATTGTCTATCAGGTAAATTTCTACAATGTCTAACCAACAATTTAATCTCTAAGTATATCTAATGGACAACACAGGCACCGTGAGCTCAATCTTATTTAATTCCACCCAAGGATACTGTTAAAACTCTTTCTTTGTGTGTAGTTGTTAACTCATACTGGCTACTAGTTGTTGAATCATGCTTTATTTGCTAAATGATGTGAATGTCCACCAGTGGATAAATGTAGATGTTGGGACTGGTGTAGTAAAGTGTAACGATTGTCAACTCATCAAACCCAGCACAGTTTTGGTCATACAGGTCATCTTGTCCTGGAACGTGATGAGGCTCCGACAAGAATGTGAGTGTAAACAATGAGTGTGTATCTGAATGTCAGTACGCGAATGGTAGAATGATTCGATAGAGTTGACAGGTTGGTAGTACATCACTCATACTCACACTGTTCGAATTCAAGAAGTACTGGAACTACGGTGGTCTTTTTATAACATTTAATGGGACGCACACTTGGACAGTACGTGTATGGTTACAGGAACAAATGTCGACATAGACAGCATAATGTTGATCACAGGAATATCATCTTAAGTTAGCATTCATGCTTGGCAAATATCATAATGGAGCATTCGTAAATAAGCATTCAGCGTTCCATCATGTAAATCATCTGGCTTTACTGACTGGGCACGTCAGACCATAACCAATACATAGGAAGGCTCCTAGACCTAACCTCGTCTAGCGAATATTCCTTCACGTAAAGTTCAATATATATAAATTTCATAATATAGGAATCCCAGACATGGGTTCTCACATGTAGCAGTGATCTCTTGGTTCATCGAGCGATAGTACAGGCATCCCTTTTTCTCACTCGATAAATACAAAGTATATGAATTTCAACATGGCTGTTCTCTCTCTCGTGAGCTTCACTCACTATAGAATATAGACCAAAATTAGTCATTCATTAAATGTCCTCATTTCTTCATAGGTTCTCTCATAGAGGTAATTGAATAATATCATACAATCCAGTGCTGATACATAGGAATGTCTTCTTCCTTTGAATGGATATTCTTTTTAAAAGTACCACTGTGCATCTGCTTATCAACAACGATGGCGAAGCCCAAGTTCATAATAAATTGTGGTTTTACCTTTTTATGCGAAATATAACTTTGCCATTCCTTGGCAAAAGAGAATAAACACTGGGGTAAAGTACATACAACATGTCTAAATGATTATCACTTTTCCCCATCCATATATAGATCACTATTTCGGCAAAAAGCCTGCTACAACAAAACTCGGCATCCTCACAGGATGACAGCCATGGATCACACCCCTTTGCTAGCGATACTTCCGCTGCATAGCCTTTGACCTTTTCTAGCGACAACCAAATTAGTTCGACTTAGAAATGCAAAGATATCCATATATAAGACAGACTCGTCCTACTCATACAAACACTACGTATAAATTCAGGCCATAGATATACTGAAGCAAGAACAATCTATTCCTACCCAGCCACAGAATAAATCGCAGTAGGCCTAGAGTCGTCTGCGGAGTCCGATCGAAGATGACAGAACTATTTTCAAGGGAAGCAACCCAAAAAATGACTTCTCCTTAAGCACTTAAAAAGGAAATACTTTGCTTACAAAATATTTGCGAACATAATAAGAATATAAATGTATTATATTGCAAGATAGTAAAAATTGCCCTTTACAGTCTTACCACACCTCCCGGGGAAAAAAAAAATTTTATTTTTTTTTTTTTTAAATACATCTAGGAGCACCGTAGAATAGGCTCACAACGCAAGAATACTGCGCAGATGAAAATATCAGGAATAACTATAATTCCTAATATGACTTGTGAGAATATATATCTCAAAATCTGAGAGAAATTGTTTCCCTACGAATAAATGTTTCCAGGAAGGTGTGATGTACGTATAATACAATTCTGGTAATTAACTTCATACCAAAAAAATTATTCACTACAAAATCCTAGTAAACAATTTATGATTTAAATAAGAAACATAATCAAAGAATAATTAACATTAATTTTTCCGCTAATTTAATTTTGAAAAAAATAAAAATACCCTAATGTGTAAGTAAAAACAAAAATTAAATGTTGGTGAAATTTAAAAAGATCAATAAAAATTAATTGAACTACGAAAATACCATTCGCATTAATAATTAAATGAACCACGGTTAAATAAAGTGTTCTGAAAAAAACAATAAAAAACAATAAAAAATAGTATAAGTTCAAAAGGAGATACCGTGTTAAAAAATCACGCTTTTTGGTCCAACACGTTTCCACTACGAACTCCCAATAAAAATCAAAAAGATTTAAATTATTTTTTAACATAATACAGTAATTCAGTAATTCCAATCCGCTTAAAGTTTTGGATATTTACCTTAAATTAATGAAGGTCCCAAATCATGCGATCTAGAAAAGCTGAGACCATTGACGTATTATTACAAAATCTGAGAGAAATTAGTTTTTCATCTACGAATAAACGGTCTAATTTTCCAAGAAAGGTGCTATAATGATCCTACGTTAGTATTGCATAATTCTGGTAATTATTGAATGCATACCAAAAATTCACAGCTTATTAATCTTAAATTTGATGATTTATGAAGAAACAAAATCATCAAAGAAACAGCGGTGAATTAACATCAATAAACCGCTAAAGTAGCGATACCATCATTCCAAGCCACTATTAAAAGGTTACAAATGTGTTCTTAGTAAAGAAACAAAAAAAAAAACTGTTGTAAAGTTATACATATTAAAAAGATCCAATATTTAACAGTTAAGTGGCATCATGTGGGCATCTGGACAGAATGTCCGCCATCACATTTTCTGAACCACGGATAGCTCGTACCGAAAAATGAAAAGGTTGAAGAGCGATTGCGTATCGAGTTGATCTCGAGCTCTTCAAGTTTTTACTTTGGATAGCCGTAAGAGCTTTTTGGTCAGTTTCCACTACGAAATGCGCGCCCAGAAGGAATCTTTGGAGTTTGAGAATTGACCAAACCATTGCCAATAATTCACGGTCTAAAACCGAGTAATTCCTTTCTGCAGCATTAAGTTTTCTGGATATGTACATTACAGGATGCAGAGTTCCAGAGTACTCTTGCATTAGTGCCGCTCCAATCCCAGTGGATGAAGCGTCACTACGAAGAACAAATGTCTTATCTGTTGTAGGTAACACTAAAATAGGTGGTGATGAAAACATAGTTTTGATCTTCTCTAGTGAAGATTGGCATTCATGAGACCAGTGAACCATGTTAGGCGACCCTTTCTTTAATAGTGTAGAGAGAGGTGCCATGATAGAGGACAGATTCGGAATGAAACGTCCATAAAATTGTATGAGACCTAAAAGACTTCGCACTTGCTTTTTAGTCCTAGGGATAGAGATGTTAAGTATCTTAGTGATATTATGGTCTTCTGTCTTCAAGAAAACGTGACCTACTCGATGGCCTAAGAAAGCAATTTCGCTAAAGCCAATACAAGCTTTAGATGGTTTTGCTGTCAGGTTATACTCACGCAGAGTTGATAATAATTCAACTAATCCCTGAATAGTGATCTTCCCAAGTATCGCTGAAAAGACAGATGTCGTCTAGATAAGCAATGACATCTGACCGATACGATAGGATTCGACGCATCATGCGTACAAATGTAGCTGGTGCGTTCATAAGGCCGAAAGGCATAAAATTCCATTGGAAAAGGCCTCTGGGAGTAGAGAAAGCGGTAAGAGGTTTGGCGCGCGTTCGGATAATGGAACTTGCCAATATCCTTTAGACAAATCAAGTTTAGTGAAAAAATGCGATTTAGAAAGACGAGTAAGTAACTCTCTTCTAGTAAAGGCATAGGTTCAGCATCGAACTTCGTAACTTGATTCAATTTGCGATAGTCAACGCAAAGACGTATGTTATTGTCTTTTTTTCGAACAATAACCATCGGCGAAGAATATGCAGAAGTGGATGGTTCGATTATTTGTAAATCTATCATTTCATCCAACTCCTTTTCAACCTGTGTTTGGAAATGTATAGGGATAGGATAAGGCCTAACCCTAATTGGAGTATGTTCAGTTAGAACAATGTCATGCTCAATGACATGAGTTTGTCCAGGGATGTCAGTGAGGACATCCTGAAATGTTTGTAACATAGACGAAACTTGTCGCCGTTCTCCTAGAGACAAATCAGGAGAAACAGTAACGTCTTTCCATGATTCACTAGAATGAAGTGGGATCATTGGAAGCGGGGAGATTAACATCCGAAAAACTTGTTTCCTCATCCTGTATTACAGACAGTGATGAGTAATGACCATGTTTGACATGAGAATCGTCCGTTGCCTGGAAAATAGGCTGTAGATAGTCAGGACGTTCATGGAACTCCGTAAGCATATTGATGTGGAAGGTTTTATGCTTCCCGTTAATATCGACGATGTAGTCAACATCTGAAATTTTCGATATTATATCGTACGGACCTTTCCAACTAATAAGGAGTCTATTTTCACGACAAGGTAGCAAAACAAATGCTTTGTCACCAGGACAAAGTTGTCGTAAAGTTCTCTTCTTATTAGCAAATTGTCTTGCCTTCTGCTTAGCAAACTCAGAAGAGGACGTTGCCAATTTGCATGCTTCGATAATCTTTTGTCTCAGCGCGATGACATACTCGTAAGAAGATTTTGTGTCATCGTCAATATTGTCAGCTGTTATAAGATCATGCAGCAAAGACATTGGGCCGCGCGGTCGCGCGCCAAAGACAAGTTCAAAGGGCGAAAACCCTGTATGTTCATTGGGGACCTCTCTGTACGCGAAGAGGGCCGCGGGTAAAACCCTATCCCAATCCTGAGGATGATCCTCAGTTATCTTCCCTAATAAGTTCTTAAGTGTTCTATTTAGTCGCTCGACCATCCCATTGGACATAGGATGATAGATGCTACTCAAAGATCTCTCTATCTGTAGAGTAGACATTACTTGAGACATGGTATCCGATATCAGTTGGGTGCCATGATCTGATAATATTTCTCCGGGGAATCCCAGCCGAGAAAATATAAGCCAAAGAGCATCTGCAATGTCAGCGGTAGTAATGCTCTTTAGAGGGATAGCCTCTGGCCAACGTGTGCACATGTCTACACACGTTAAGATAAACTGATGTCCTCTAGCAGATTTGATCTTGAATGGACCAATGATGTCTATCGCCATTTTCTGGAATGGACGAATAGGAATATCTGCAGCCTGAATAGGCGCAGCATGACGAGGACCTTTGGATTTGACTTCTTGACATACTTTACAGGATCGACAATAGATCCGTATGTCCTTGTTCACAAAAGGCCAAAAGAAAGCCGCAAGAACTCTTGACTTTGTACGGGAAAAACCCATGTGACCAGCACACTGAGAGTCGTGTGCATGTTGTAAGATCTTAACTCTCAAATTCTTGGGTACAAGAATCTGAGAATGACTTGACTTAGTGGAGTCTTGCACCATACGTACAAGTACGCCATTCTTCATTGTAATCCAAGATTTACAATTTGAATCTTTATTCGGATCACCTTTTGTTACAAGAGTGAAGAATTTCTTAAGAGTCGGATCTTCTTCTTGTTGTTTTATAAACGAGTCACGAGAAATTACCAAGGGATCATCTTGGTTATGCACTTCATTATCTTCAACAGATGAAGTTTCAGGCATATTGAGAGCTTGAGCTCTAGTGACTACTGCATTAGCAGATTGCATATTTTGATTTTCCCAAACGGAAATTTGCTCCGGAGTGCATTCTTTGACTCCGTGAATGCGACCGATGATAAGATCAGCGATCGGATCCGGCAAAAGACATGCGTGTACATCTCCTGTGAAGAAAGGAGTAGCAATCCTAATGATAGCGGTAGAGTATTTCTCTATGGTGCCGCCAAATGTTACGCATTTGACTACTTTGCCTGTAGAATGAGAAGGATCTATGAGTGACTGCCTAACCCCAATAGTTGTGCATCCAGAATCAAAAAGTACTGAGACTGGATTGTCATTTACTAAACCTTTGTGTAAGACAAGAGAACCTCTCCCATCATGCGCGATTGACGCAGGAAGAGCGGGAAGAGGATGGCCACAGCTTAAAGTAGACACTGTGGTTGGCTCAAATAATGTTTTGCATTGGGGGCACTGAGATGCTCTCCCAAAATCAAAAGCGGCACATGCCATATTATTAGAGTCATCATTATCTTTATTTTGTTTATAGGCTTCGTGGGACTCTTGCTGTGCAGAGTTCGCCTGGTAATGAGCTTTATGTTTTTTGAATTGTGCTCTACCTCTGTTATTATTGCCTCTGTACTTATCATTGTTTCCACTATTATAACCTCTACTCGGGTTTGAATCATAGCTCCTTTGGTTACTATCATCATATTCATTATAATGAGTATCTCGGTAATTATGATCCTGTTGTCTCCATGAAGGAAAACTTGGATAGTTTCTAGAATGACTTCCTTTGCGAAAGTTCCTGTAATTATGACCACCCCTGAATCGAGGGCTGTCAGCTCTTCTCCAGGTATTCGAAGAAGAACCCTGAAATGATTGGTTACCTTGGTTCTGATAACTGTAATAGTTACCTTTTTTATTAAACCTATTTTGAGGTCCTTGGAATTTGTGAGAGTGATTAGGGTTGTATGGTGTTGCAGAAGCAACTGGCATACCTTCTTTAACCTTACTGTTGCTAATGGCTACGTCCGGATGTGCAGTGACGTATTGGGTACAATACTGTTCCATTTCTTTTAGAGACTTAGGTTTACGCTCATGTAAGAATTCGAGGAAAGGTTTATTTATACTTGACATAATCTTGTCTCTGAGTATCAAGTCCATAAGGGCTTCATAAGTCTTTTCTGTTTTGGATAGCTCAATCCAACGATCAAATGTAAGACGTGTTCTTGCAATGAATTCTGAGAATTCTACACCTGCCTCAGGCACCATTGTCTTAAACAACTTCCGATAACCCTCTTCAGACAACTGATACTTCTTTAACAAGGCTGCCCTAATAACATCATAGTTATCTTTGTCAGCCTCTTCAACCAAACTTAAACTAGTCAGAGAATCACCTTTCAGATTTTCTGATAACTGGTTAGCATATTGTGATTTGTCCACATTATGTGCTCGACACGAGCGTTCAAATCTGTTTAGCCAGAATGTTATGTCATCACTGGAAGGGTTGAACGCTGGTACCTTGACCTTGTAAGTAAAGGGTTTACCATTACCACTAGATGCTTGATTAACATTACTTATGTTTGTTAACTTTAACTTTTCTAACTCAAATGCTAAAAGTTCTTTTTGGTGTTCATGTTCTCTTATTGCTTTTTTTTCTTGAGCTTCAGCTTGTAATTTTCTCTCTTCTGCAGCAGCCTGTAATTTTTTCTCTTCAGCAGCAGCTTCATCTTTTCTTTTCTCTTTTTCCATTTCCATCTGGAATCTTTTTTCATCAGTCTGTATCTGCAATTTCTTTTGTTCATCCTCTCTTTGTAATTTTCTTTCCTCAGCTTCTAATTTCTTTTCTTCAATCAATGCTTTTCTTTCTTCAGCAGCCAATGCTTTGTCATATTGAGCAACTGCCCATTCTTCTAACTGCTGACCAGTCTTATCAAGAGCCCTGCCTTGTGTGATAAAATAATCCAAGGTAGACATCTTGTCTAATAAGATCAGTAATTTGCAAAAGTAAATAAATTTACTTTCTTAGTCTTAATCAAAGACTTTGTATGATAACTTTGTAACCTGTGAAAAATAGTACTTAACTATCCCAATCACTGTGGGAAACAAGCCTTACAAAGGTCTTGTATAAATCCTTATATAATAACAGCTATAAGTTGCTGGTTCACTCTATAATATAAGTGCAGTGCACCAGAAATAGTGTTTTATATCATCAACTGTGTACCTTTAGTAATAGTAATTAACTATCAGTTGATTCTTGTACATCAATTTATATGATCAACTATATTTTAAATAGTGTATGTCGATCAGGCACAAAACAAAACAGTTATACAGAAAAACATGAAAACATTTGCGGAAATGAAATAAATCAAATGGGAAAAACAATAAAAGATAAACCGCAAGAGGATAACAAATACAAATAACGCCACAGTATATAAATATAAATTGAGAATAGAACTGAAAGATAGAATAGGGTAGACCAACAAATTACAAACAAATCAAAACAAACTAAAGAACAGAGGAATATTACAAAAACAACAATGAGTACAGACTTCACAGCTAACACTAATAGCAACAGCTGTCGCAGCAAATTTTCAATGAAGAAAATTGCACCTATAGAAACGCACACATCAGACCCTCTATTACGTGGGATACTCTGCTGTGTGACACCGCCCAACCGAAACAACAACCCGCTGGATACAAACAAATATCACATATAAATAGTTAAACATAAATACATAAATGCATAAATAGTATGGCAATATGATGTAAATAGAGTGTTGCAGAAAGAATGTGTTGGAATGAAGGCTCAGTTACACTGCCTAATAGTACAGTACTGTGGTACTTTATTAAACAAATACTTCTGGTCTAATTATTTTAAATTCAACACAGAAATAGAAGCTCCATCGTTGATTTGAATGATAACAATCAATGTAGGACTTCTCAGTTCAATAACATTTTCTTTCGCAAACACTGTCAAATATTCTCCAGTCCTGATGTGTAATGTTCTATGTTTCAACCAAGCTCGCTGTGTAACACTGTCAGTTGTATGGCAAATGTCCAATGAACCAAATGTCAACAAACCCTGACCTAGTTACTGCATACTCTCGACAGGACAGGTCACGCTGACATCACTGTAGAGTTGTACTGTTGATGTATTTGTGTGTCGTAACAGACCCCAAGGAACGTCTGGTCTCAGTAGTTTACTTCTCAATATGGTCACTGTGCAGGTTGACCCAGGAAGCTGGCCACCAGTTGTTAAAACTCTTTCTTTGTGTGTAGTTGTTAACTCATACTGGCTACTAGTTGTTGAATCATGCTTTATTTGCTAAATGATGTGAATGTCCACCAGTGGATAAATGTAGATGTTGGGACTGGTGTAGTAAAGTGTAACGATTGTCAACTCATCAAACCCAGCACAGTTTTGGTCATACAGGTCATCTTGTCCTGGAACGTGATGAGGCTCCGACAAGAATGTGAGTGTAAACAATGAGTGTGTATCTGAATGTCAGTACGCGAATGGTAGAATGATTCGATAGAGTTGACAGGTTGGTAGTACATCACTCATACTCACACTGTTCGAATTCAAGAAGTACTGGAACTACGGTGGTCTTTTTATAACATTTAATGGGACGCACACTTGGACAGTACGTGTATGGTTACAGGAACAAATGTCGACATAGACAGTATAATGTTGATCACAGGAATATCATCTTAAGTTAGCATTCATGCTTGGCAAATATCATAATGGAGCATTCGTAAATAAGCATTCAGCGTTCCATCATGTAAATCATCTGGCTTTACTGACTGGGCACGTCAGACCATAACCAATACATAGGAAGGCTCCTAGACCTAACCTCGTCTAGCGAATATTCCTTCACGTAAAGTTCAATATATATATATCTTTCATAATATAGGAATCCCAGACATGGGTTCTCACATGTAGCAGTGATCTCTTGGTTCATCGAGCGATAGTACAGGCATCCCTTTTTCTCACTCGATAAATACAAAGTATATGAATTTCAACATGGCTGTTCTCTCTCTCGTGAGCTTCACTCACTATAGAATATAGACCAAAATTAGTCATTCATTAAATGTCCTCATTTCTTCATAGGTTCTCTCATAGAGGTAATTGAATAATATCATACAATCCAGTGCTGATACATAGGAATGTCTTCTTCCTTTGAATGGATATTCTTTTTAAAAGTACCACTGTGCATCTGCTTATCAACAACGATGGCGAAGCCCAAGTTCATAATAAATTGTGGTTTTACCTTTTTATGCGAAATATAACTTTGCCATTCCTTGGCAAAAGAGAATAAACACTGGGGTAAAGTACATACAACATGTCTAAATGATTATCACTTTTCCCCATCCATATATAGATCACTATTTCGGCAAAAAGCCTGCTACAACAAAACTCGGCATCCTCACAGGATGACAGCCATGGATCACACCCCTTGCTAGCGATACTTCCGCTGCATAGCCTTTGACCTTTTCTAGCGACAACCAAATTAGTTCGACTTAGAAATGCAAAGATATCCATATATAAGACAGACTCGTCCTACTCATACAAACACTACGTATAAATTCAGGCCATAGATATACTGAAGCAAGAACAATCTATTCCTACCCAGCCACAGAATAAATCGCAGTAGGCCTAGAGTCGTCTGCGGAGTCCGATCGAAGATGACAGAACTATTTTCAAGGGAAGCAACCCAAAAATGACTTCTCCTTAAGCACTTAAAAAGGAAATACTTTGCTTACAAAATATTTGCGAACATAATAAGAATATAAATGTATTATATTGCAAGATAGTAAAAATTGCCCTTTACAGTCTATATATCTCAGTCAGAATTATTCTGGAAGAGTGTGATGACTACGTTATGTGTCTAGGGTATGTGTATGATGAAGTGTAAGTCACAACAACAGACAGATAAACAATTAAATTTAATCCACTACTCTTGACAACACTGTGACACTCACATACATATAACACTCTATGAGAATATCTTAAGGAGTCACTGATAACTTTTCAAATAACAATATGTATTCATGGTTATCATAAAGGTATATGTGTCCTGATTCAAATACAAAGGAACCAGGAATCACAATCAATTTTAATTACAAGTATATGTACAGACTTTATCAATATGAATATTGTAGTGACATATATTATTAAAAAATATCCTATGTGTGTCAGTTGTGTAGTAGTAATATGAGGTAATACTGGTTTTGTTTTGTTCAAGCTCTGTTGGTATTTGTCATCATGACTTCAATAGTTTGTCTTAGGGACTAGTATTGGAGATGTTCTCAGTTCCTGATATTAAGACAATTAAATTCCCCTCTGAATGTTATTTTTATAAAGTCATTTCAAGATGAGGGGATATAATGTTGAGCTCAGCTGGCCAAATTCGCTTATCTTGCGTGATGGCGGCAGGAAAGGACTCCTCTGCTCGAATTCTCCTCTGGGCTCTGGAGACACCTCACTGATAGCTAAAAAGACCAAGGAGTATGCTGTCCGACTCTGGATTCAGCAAAGCTCTGACCAGGTGCTGCTCAGTACCATCAAGACCACGGTCCCTGAAAACAAGAAGGATGTACCTTCTACTTCATAACTAATTGATACTCTAGTTCTACACTGAGTACAATACAACACAAACATTGAGTTCAGAGCGTTAGGCCAACT
Organism: Oreohelix idahoensis; assembly: GCA_024509875.1. Taxonomy (NCBI): domain Eukaryota; kingdom Metazoa; phylum Mollusca; class Gastropoda; order Stylommatophora; family Oreohelicidae; genus Oreohelix; species Oreohelix idahoensis. The sequence goes on along the minus strand of JAMPIV010011458.1, from coordinate 100,198 downwards.
GTCAGCTTCATCTGAAATACTTTATACCAGCATTAACCTCCTTAATGGTTACCACGCCTCTGCACTTCCAGCATTATTTCTGTCTAATCAATCATCCAGGTGTCAGTGTACTATTTGGCCATTCCATGCCGTTTTACTTCCCTCCGACACCCTCTGTTCAGGCTGGAGCATTATAGGCTTTATCTCCTGTTTGCCACTGAACTACACATATATATACAGGCATAAATTAACAATTTACATTCAATTTTCATTAAAAGATACTGAATGGTTCAAGCTTACCACAATTTCATGGAAATAAACACAGATACGTTGATTAGCAATGAATTCTGGCACAAAATACTGGCACAAATTCCCATCTGCTTATGTTCCAGGCTTTTATTTAACACAAATATGAGCTGGCTTCAACGCACTGTTGCTTTATCAAGATTATTTGCACTAGTGGTCTCGAACTAACGCTCCTAAGTGAGTATATCAACGAGTCTAGCCAATGAGGCCACGTTTCGACAAGTGTTTGAAAAAATGTTACCTTCCCCCGTCTCCCCTAACAACCAAGATAGTATTTATAGCCCGACCAATCGGGGTTAGTCTTTCATTTGTTGCGCTCCAATCAATTTGGAGTTTACATGGTAGGCTATTTATGTAACGTAAGGTTTTTTCAAACACGTTATAAAAAAATTTTATGAGCAGAAATGATTTCATGCTGTCAGGCATCCCCAATATTTTATTTTGGTTATAACTTGTTAATTCCTGGACTATTTGCGTAACGTTTTACATATTCTTTGTCAGCAAGCCCTAAGGAACCCAAATATCCAAATTTAAAAGAGCTACGTGGCTGCGTTCAAAATATGCAATTTCTTCTACCTCCTGTTTCGAAGATGTGCTGTCTGGGTACTGTTATGTTTTCAACCGTAAACCCATCTATTGTTATCTTTCCTAATAAGCGTTTTTTATGATTTTAAAACCTAACTCTGGGAAGGGTAATGTATTTTATCACTGTCCGTCTGAAAAAAAGTTAGTGCATGTAGTCTTACACGCGTGATGGCAGCATTTGTGTATCGCGCGACGCGTGTTGCATGCGTTCCTGATTTTCAGCCCTCCCTCTCTCTTTATCCTTTAGTCCATCTGTTCGTTCGTTCCGCCGTGTATAAAATGGAATGAATGAAATATTAAAATTAGGTCATTGTTCAGCTTGGTATCTCAATGTTTTTCCAAGAAATACAGCACACGTTTCATTGAAGAAAGCGGGTAATAATATAGTAAGCTTTTACTATCAACGTGAAAGCGTTACAATTTGCAGACGAAGCAGAAAACAAGGGGGGATTTCGAGTACTGTCATTGTGACAGCACTGTTCTTTACCATTCTCTTCTCTTTATTAATTTTATTTGTTAGGCTTCATATTTACCTAATAATTTATATATGTGGATTAGAATATTCCACGACATACAGCATACTGGATAGTGGTCACTCATTGCAATATTAGGGACAGAGCATTCTATGATGTTTTCTGGGCGAGTTACGTAGATGTGGTCGATTAGTGTGGTTGATGCTTGTGTTACTCTTGTAGGCTGGTTAACTATTTGTTTTAAGTTGTACGATAATATTATATTTTTCCATGTTAGATTTGAATTGTGTATATCGATGTTGAAATCACCAAGAAGAACAACCTCCTTGACTGTGGCAAATACATTGTCCATCATTATGGTGAAATCTTCGTACCATATATGTCCTGCACTAGGATTTTGATAAAGATATCCCACCAGAAATGGGCCCTGATTCGGTAGCTTTATTTCCAACCATACACATTCTATCTCTGCTGTCTCTAAGTCGTTTCTGCGGCGAAAATTAAGGGAAGTGGAAATATAAACTGTTATACCTGTCTCTTGTTTTTTGCTTGCGTCTCGCCGAATAGTTTTAAAACCATTTAACGCAATGTCATCGTCTGTTATTCTGTCATTTAGGCGACTTTCTGAAAGTCCAAAAATGTGAAAATTATTTCTTAGAATGTATGTAAGTTCGGGGAGTTTACCTAGAAGATGGTAAATATTCAGATGACCAAGTCGTAGACCATCCTTGTGAAGCCACGGTACATAATTACCAGCCATGTTTGTACAGTAAAAAGAAATATATATTTAAAAAAAAAAAAAAAAAAAAAAAAAAAAAATTACAAGTTAAAAAACAGTTATGCACACAAAAAAGCGCAAAATATTTTTACGAATTAATACTTCACCAAGGAAGTGAAATTCAAGGAATGAGAAATTGCAGAAAATACAATATTAAAATAATTAATACAACTAATAAAAAACAATTTCAACTGAGTATATGAAAATTGTCACAAAACAATCAGGCATACAACATATCACACCAGAACTGCTCAACGCAACAAAGTGAAGTTAAACGAGAGATGGAAGAAATTAATAATAGTCACAAGTCAGATAAGTATACAACACTTCACAACTTAACACCGAAAATTCTAACAAATTGAAGCTACGCGTGATAATAAGAAATTTAAATTGTAACGAAATAAGTAATCAAAGAACATTTTTTTAGAGGATATTAACCGATAAACTATTAAAAGTTCTGATTATTACCGTTGTATTAAAAAATCAACAAATGTTCAAATGGAGTGAAGGCTGTAGTAACAGAGATTTAGTGAAGCAAAGTGTTTGTTCGTCAATAACTGACGTCTCTGCCGGGCAGATAATAGGGGTGACTTTGGGCAGACATCATTAATGCTTGTCTAAGTGACGCAGGGCTGAATTGCATCAGATAGACAAGTTCAGGGTTCCACTGAGGACGATAATAAGAACTAGGGGAGGAAGCATGGTGATCTCTGATTTCTTCCGTCCTTGTTGTAGTGTTGGTAGGAGTATTCTGAGCCTGGGACATTGGAATACTGTTGGAAGAGGTACCTGAGTGGGGCTGCCTTGTGACTAATGGGGGAAACATGGTATCATAAGATTCGGCTTCCTGATTGAAAGTGGCGTTGTGATAGCTGGAAGGCTGCCTGCTTGCAATAGGTGTGCTTCTTTGAGGGGTAGGTGGGGTTTGTGATGTATTGTAATTATAGGTTGGAGTCTCAGTAGATTTCGTTGCATTCTCTATATGGATTGAGCTGTCTTGTTGTGTCCTTTCTGGATATTTTATGTTTTTGGCCAGGATGCTGCTTCCCAGTGTGGATGTGTGAATTTGATCTCTGTAGAGTCGTTTCTTAGGTGCTCCTGAGTTAGATGTAAAGAATGGAGTATTGTTGATGAAGCCAAGGCCGTTTTGTTTACAATAGTTCTGTAGTTTTGTGTTGTAAGTGTCCGCTGTGCGACGCTGAAACCCATAGCATGGTGGTATGATTGATGAAATAAAGATGGAGGCTTTGGGAAATTTTTGTTTTATTGTAGCCACCAATCCTGAGGGGTTTAGGCTCTGCTCATTCATGATATCATTAATTCCTACGTGTAGTGTTGTTTTTGTTATCTTATGATTAATATCGAACTTATTAATTGTGTCCAGTAGTCTTTTAATACCAGCCCCCGGCACTGTCATAACTGAAACGATGTCTTCTCTTGTAGTGGACATTCTTTCACAATAAATACCCTTCAAGAGGGAGTCACCAATTACAATATGTGTAACGTCACTACGTATTTCTTCAATTTGTTTTCTATTAGATTGATGCTGCTGCCTTTTGTGGTGTTCTTTTTGTGGACTGTCGTGATGGCTCTGAGATTTGTGAATTTGGTTTTCGGGCACTGGAACGTTGTCTGGTAGGGATGCTGATACCTGCTCATTTTCTGCTGAACAATCCTCAAGAACTTGAAATCTGTTGGTAATTTTGACTCCAATGGGATATGTTGTGTTTGTGAGTGTCTCTTCGTGTTTTTTGTGTACAGTTTGGTGGTGACCTTTTTGCTGATTTGGCGTATTTTTATGTATGGATTCTTCGCAATCTTCTACTATTGTTTGAGGATGATCTGGTTGTCTTATCTTATAGAGTGAGAAGTCTCTTTGTAGTTTTTCGATGATGTCCTTCATGCTAGAATTGTCTTCCCTCAGAGATACTATCTCCCTTTTAAGAAGTTCGTTTTCGGCCTTGAGCGATGTCTATATACTAGTCATGAGATCACCAATTAAACTTCGTAGCGTGTCCTCCATATTTTGCATTAGCTCCTGGCAGCACGACACAGGTAACTTCGTGGTGTCTTCTTTTTGTTGCTCAAGAGATACAGTTTCAGCTTTTCGTGTATTTTCATGGTCCATGGGGTATTCGATGGCCAACATAGGTTGGGAAATTGTAGTAGTGTCTGTTATTGTATCCAATACTGAAGAAGGTAGAATTTCTGATTCACTGTGAGAAATTGGGTTGCAGCTGATGTTGAGAATGTCGTTGTCGGTAGTAAAGTCCTTTATGCCTGGAATCATTGTGTCTACTGCCAAGTGGGGCATAGAAACAGCGGAGTCCATTTTAGTGTTTTCTAACTCAACATCAGTTACAATTTTTGCAGATTCTTTTAATTCTTCAAATTCTGTTTCTAGCCATGATTCGATAGCTGCGGCAGTCCCCTGGGCCATAATTTTGTTCTTAGTGTGATAAAGGTGAACTTTGAGAAGTGGTGTTGTTATAACGTCTTCTACTAGTGCACCATTTATGTCTGTTCTTGACTCTACAAGTCCTGTTTCGTAGAATTTAATGACAATGAAACGAAATGCCTCGTACTGAAAGGTGTTCTGGAATGTTATAGTTACACATTTTCCATGACTTGATAGCTTCACGGTTATACCGGACCCGGTTCTACAACCTTTAAGTTTTACGTGAATAGCCCTCTCTTTGTTCAAAGCATAGTTTTTTATGGTCGTTGGTCTTAAACGAGCGTCCCTGGGGCCCACTGTTAGCTGCGAACTAACGCCTTCTTCCAAGCATGCCATTGTTACATTCCACAGGGGGTTTTGTTATCGGTGAGGAACATTGTATGCCGGGAAAATTTTATGATGCTTGACAGCAACGCTTGACCAACAACTGACCTCTTGCTTTGGCGAAGGTCACATTCGGATGAGTCATGTAGTCATTGTTGAAAATATCCTCCAATAACATAGAGAAAAAACTGATACACATTTCAACGGTATTCTATAAAATGTTACACATTACATTAACACAATATCATAATTAAAAATTTCACCGTCTAATAACCAATATACTGACATAAAAATCCACGGAATGTGACTTAAACTTCCTGCGTTAATGCTGCAAAATGTGAGAGCAGATCAAAAACACGTCCGTCCATGACGAAGGGAACTCTAGAAAGCATTGTCCAGAAAGCTCGGTGCAAGTCAGCTCCAGGTCCTAATGGTGTTCCATATGTGGTGTATAAGAGATGCCCTGAAGTGCTCAAACGACTGCTCCGTTTACTAAAGAATGCGTGGACAGCCCAGCTTGTAAGCAAGGAATGGAGAAAGGCGAAAGGAGTCTACATCCCGAAGGAGCAAAATTCCACAGACATCAGTCAGTTCAGGCCAATCTCACTACTCAATGTGGAAGGGAAAATATTCTTCTCAGTGATGGCGAAAAGACTCACTACATACCTCCTGGCAAATGGGTACATTGACACTACCATTCAGAAAGGAGGTATCCCAGGTACACCAGGATGTCTAGAGCATGCCACAATGATCTGGGAAGCAATCCAAAAGGCAAAGTCTGACAGAACAAACCTCCATGTAATCTGGTTGGATCTAGCGAATGCTTATGGATCCGTTCCACACCAGATGTTGTGGCAGGCCCTAGAAATGTATCATGTTCCACAAGAGATTGCAGCAATGCTGAAGCTGTATTTCGCAGGGTTTGCTGTCAGATTTTCAACCAGAGAGTACACAACGAAGTGGATTGGCCTTGAAGTGGGAATTGCAATGGGGTGTACCATCTCTCCGATACTATTCGTCATGGCTATGCAGGTAATCCTCAATGCGGCTGAAGGAATGGCTATAGGTCCAAAGCTCGGGGGAATGTGTCACATGCCACCGCTCAAAGCATTCATGGATGACACAACAATTCTGACATCAGATGAACATCAGGCCCGGAGGATGTTAGAACGCCTGGATGAACTAGTCAGCTGGTGCAGAATGAGCTTCAAACCCAAGAAGTCGAGAAGCCTATCAGTCAGGAAAGGGAAGATAGCAGAAGACATATTCGTGGTTTCCAACCAAAGAATCCCTACTGTCATTGAGGAACCTGTTAAAAGTCTCGGCAGGGTGTACGATGCCTCATTAAAAGACTCGAAGGCAGTGCAACAGACAATAGAAATGGCAGACAGAGGGCTACAGATCATAGACCAAAGCAGACTCTTGGGAAAGTTCAAACTGTGGTGCCTCCAGTTCATGTTGATACCGAAGTTGCTGTGGCCACTGCTTATATATGAAATAAGCACAAGTACAGTCGAAGCTATAGAGCAGAAGGTCAACAAGTTCATGAGAAAGTGGCTAGGGGTACCACCAGGTCTGTCAGATGTAGCACTGTACTGCAAAAAGTCAAAACTTCTGCTTCCTTTCAAGTCAGTTGTTGAAGAGTACACAGTTGGAAAGGCAAGGCTTGCAATGATGCTACGCGAGTCAGCTGATGACGTGGTTAAGTCCATTCAGTCCACACTGAAAACGGGAAGGAAGTGGAGAGTGGAAGAAGCTGTTGATGCTGCCCAAGAGTCACTCAAACTGAGGGAGGTAATCGGATACACACAGACGAATAGACGGGGATTTGGTCATGGAGACATCCGCTGGTGGTCCAAGGCATCAAGCAGGGAGCGCAGAGACATGGTTGTTCATGAGATACGAGACGCTGAGAATGATAAGAGGTTGCAAAAAGCAGTGCAGCAGGTCCAACAAGGCCAATGGACTACATGGGAAGGAGCCCTGCAGAGGTCCTTGACATGGAATGATATATGGCATATGGCACCTCTTAGGCTCAGCTTCGTTGTTAGATCAATGTATGACCTGCTGCCGTCGGCCACCAACCTTGTGAAATGGGGAAAGTCGGATTATGATAGGTGCCCCTGTGCCAGGGGAGGCAGACACTCGAACACGTGCTCTCAGCGTGTAAGGTGTCATTAGGGCAAGGGCGATACACCTGGCGCCATAACATAGTGCTAAATGAGCTTGCTGCGACAATAGATCTAACAAGGATGAAAGCGAACAGCAAACCCAGGCCGAGCACCGCAAATACATACTTTCTGAGGGCAGGAAAGTCAGCACACCCCAAACCGAGTAAACCAGGTAGCAGTTTACCATCTCTTCTTGATTGTGCAAACGACTGGGAGATGGCGGTAGACCTACCTGGACGAGGGGCATATCCAGAGAGTATCAGAAAATCGCGGAGACGGCCGGATATAGTGCTTCATTCTTCTTCAACGCTTCAGGTCATACTGATTGAACTGACCGTGCCATTTGAATCCAGATTAGACGAGCAACATTCGTTCAAAGCGGCCAAATATAGTGATCTGGTCGCGGATTTGAGACACGAGGGGTTCACTACAAGGGTCATGGCTGTTGAAGTGGGCGCAAGAGGGCTTGTAGCTGCATCAATGTATGATCTATTGAAACTGTTGCGGCTGAAGGGACAGGCGAGAACAAGGGCACTGAAGAGGCTTAGTGAAACTGCCGAAAAGGCATCAGGCTGGCTGTGGAACAACCGCAATGGGCAATGGAAATCGTGACAATAAAAGCTGCGGTACAGAAAACACCAGCAATTTTTCTAAGTCCACAAAACGCTGAGTTTTGTGGTGTACTAGTGAGCGGGCTGTGACTGAGGGGCAACAGGCGATGTATATTATAGGAGGTGTCAGTGTCAGAATTTCAGTGGCTAGGCTCGGCGGCTTCGCGATGGTGTCTCAGTGTGTGCGACGGAACGAACGGATTAATTTGTCTTCTCTTTGTTACTTTCACAATTGCCTCCACGGCTGGCGGAGTTGTGGATTAAAGTTGCTACCATAAGTGAAATGGGTTCATTTTCGATACAAGACAACAGGAGGCTGAGACGCTTGGGAGTCATGACCCAAGTGGGCCCGCTTCCCCCGCCCCCCTTAGAGTGTAAAGGAGTATACTGGGCCGAAACATTTGTCCGATGGGGGACTTCTTCTGATGATCAGATTGCCTCCTGTTGTATCGCCCTGTAAAGAGTTTCCTATCATCTGGTAAAAACCACACGAGACAAAAAGATCTCACATCTTTTTTTGTCTGTGGCCTCGGAGCTTTCTTCAATTTCTCCAAGTTCTTGGGGTTAGGGGTCATGTTTCCCTGATATACTGTGTGTCTCAAGAATTCCAATTCTTTACATCCAATACAACATTTGGTCGGTCTAGCCGTCAAATTTGCCTCCCTGAGTCTATCCAACAACACATTCAGAGAGTTAATGTGTTCCTCAAATGTTTCTGTAGCAATGAGAATATCATCCATGAAATTCGTAATACATGGATTATTCAGGGGATCCAACAATTTTCGCATCATCCTAGAAAACACACTCGGAGCATTTTTCAGCCCAAACGGCAACATGTTGAATTCATAATGTCCTTCCGAGGTGCTGAAGGCTAAATAAGGTCGAACCTCAGGCTTTACTGGAATCTGATAATAGCCTTTGCTCAGATCCACCTTAGAGAAATATTTTGCATTGTTCAGCCTAGCAAACAGCTGATTTGTATCAGGTAATGGATCCACGTGACCTTCTGTGACAGCATTCAGTTTCCTGTAATCTATACACAGTCTATGTTCCCCAGAGGGTTTCCTCAACAAAACCACACTGGAACTATATGGAGACTCACTGTGAGAGATAATCCCTTCTTTCAACAAATAATCAATTTCCTCCCTCAAAGCTTTCTCCTTAGCGAAAGGAATAGAATAGGCCTTCATACAGATTGGTGTTGGGTCTATAAGTTTCATATCATATTCCAACAAATTTGTATGTCACTTTGATTACGGAAACAACGACAAACGAATTGATTTGTTGTTGCCCTAAAGACGCCATTAGGCGTGATGGGAACAACGGCAAAGAAAATCTATTCGCTGTTGCCCTTAAGACGCCACTATGCATAATGGCCACTGACTGCTTTGCCGGTCGTTGGCTAAGGACGGAAGAAGAAGAAGAAGGATGTCTCACAGGGATGTAGGGGATATTCATGAGAGGTGAGTGGTTCGTTTTTCATTCCCGTTGTGATAGACAAGGTTAGTAAGTGTGTCTCGTCCTGATTTTCTCTTTCCTGATATTTCTTCAGGAGATTCACATGATAGATTTTCTCTTTCCCCTTCTTATCTATCTTATAATTTGTTCTAGACACCTTCTCTAGAACGGTATATGGACCTTGCCATCCAATTTGTAATTTATTACTACTACCGGGTAATAAAAGGAGCACCTTCTCTCCCACAGTTAAGTCTCTATCTTTCGCTTTCTTATTATAATAGGCAGCATGCTTTTTTCTGGCTTGTCTCAAATTATCATTGGCAAGTTTCCAGCCAGTTTTTAGACGAGTGGTCAGCTCGTTCACATATTGATATGATGAGGTAATATTTTCTTCTGATTTATCATCAGTCCACGTCCTTAACAGGGCTTCCAATGGACCTTTTATTGGCCTCCCAAATAACAGGGTTGCCGGTGCCATACGGTCGAACTATGGGGTACCTCCCGATAAGCAAACAGGGCGGCGTGAAGGTACTGGTCCCATGTATCTGGTTTTTCATGTGCCAACTTCCTCAGGATCGCAATGAGTGTCCCGTTAAATCTTTCCACTTGGCCATTTCCTTGTGGATGGTACGGGCTACAATGAAAGTGTTTGGCTTGAAAGATCCTGAAAACTTCTTCCGTTAGTTTCCCCTTGAACTGGGAGCCATTATCAGTCAAGATTTGGTTGGGAAAGCCTAACCTTGTGAAGATTGTGAGTAATGCCTCTGCCACATGCTTCGAATCGATTGACGACAGGGCTACCACCTCTCCCCACATCGAACAAGTGTCCACCAGAGTCAGAATGTAACTGTTCCTCCTCTTGGTCAGAGTGAGAGGTCCCACAATGTCCACTGCAACTCTCTCAAAAGGTGTTCCCACTATGGGCATTTCCCCTAGAGTTGCTGGAGCAGTCCAATGCTTTGGAGCTACCCGTTGGCATTCTGGACAGGATTTTACATATCTCTTTATATCTTCAGTTATCCCTGGCCAGAAATAATGACAAGCTATACGCTGTCCTGTTGCGCTGATCCCCATATGGCCACTGAAGGGAATCGCATGCCCTAGTTCCAACACTTTCTTCCTATATGACGTGGGAAGGACCAGCTGTCCGTGACCATTGGACCCAGTTCCAGGCTTCCTATATGTCAATTTATTTTTCATACAGAAGTCTCCCTTGCCTGGAGGTGTATGACATTTGGGCAATTTCTTAAAACAAGGCTTGAGGGTCTTATCCTCAGCCTGCACCTTCCTCATCTCATCTGGATAGGTATTTATAAGAATATCCTCCTCCTTCTTTGACTGTGATCTGGTCTGCACTGCTGCCATGATCACAGGTCTCTTGGGATTCCCCAAGAAGACATATCTACACCCCAATATCAAAGGGTAGATTGGTTCATTTATCACTGCTGCTTTGATGATTCCTTCCACATATCGCGTTTTCACATTTATCCTGGCGATGGGAAGTGTCATGGTCGCTACGTCCTTGGTTGCAGCTTGGATCTCCACTGTGGTGTATTGATCTGCTTGCACCAGGTGAGAACTCACAACAGAATCAAAATCCAATCCAGTATCATACAAGCACCTTATGGTGACTCCATTAAATATTACTTCTTCACACACTGGGGGGTGATAAGGTTCCTGCTGTTTAGTAGGGTTGGCCTTTACTCCTTTTCTCCCCGTTTTCATTGCAGCAAAGTTAGGAGGTTTCATTTTACACACTTCGTTGTTATGGTTGTCCATCTTACACCATTTACAATATAATCTACCTTTATGAAAAGGTTTTCTTTCCTCATATTTTCTATCATTGAATTGTAGGTTTTTATTTCTATAATCATTGCGTGGCCTATCAAAATGTTGCTTACCTTTGTTTCCCTGATCTTTGTTGTCAAATCTGTTAGAGTTTTGTGGAGCCTTATAACTGTCTACCTGTTTCTTTTTTGTGCCAGCTACCTCTGCTTGGGCTGCCTGATACCTCTCAGCGACATTGAGTAACTCACCCAGCCTCTCTGCACCTTGTTCCATGAGAAACTTTCTCAAGTCTGGAGCCATGGACTCTCTCAATTGCTCAATAAGGATCATTTCTTTAAGATCTTGGGTTTCCCCCAGAGCAGTCCATTTCTCCAAGTAGGTCTCTAAACGTGCAGAGAACTGGTGATAGGTCTCACCCGACAGTAGCTTAGCATTTCTAAATTTTTTTCCTGTAAAATTCTCTATTTTTTTCATACATTAGCAAAAGAGCCTGCTTTAACATGTCATAATTGTCTTGATCATCCCTGCTCATTTTGGCAAAAACTTCATAAGCTGTTCCCCTAAGACCATGGGATAACTTTAGGCTCCACCTTTCTCTCTCTAAACCATACGTGGTAGCCAAAAGTTCAAAACCTACCCAGAAAACTTTCTATGTCATCGTCTTTCTCAACAAAATGGTCTAAATGAAACCCCATAGCTGAGGTTGAGGCTCCCTGACTAACAGTGGCATCAGAGGTAAAGGGGCTGGCACCATTTTCAGGAGCATGGCCTTGAAATTCCAACTCCCTTAGTCGTAACTCGTGCTCCCTCTGCAATCTCTTCTCCTCCTTTTCTGCTTCCCTTTCAGCAGCCAATCTCTTTTCTTCTCTTTCTGCAGCTAATCTCTTTTCTTCTCTTTCTGTAGCTAATCTCTCTTCTTCTCTTTCTGTAGCTAATCTCTTTTCTTCTCTTTCTGTAGCTAATCTCTTTTCTTCTCTTTCTGTAGCTAATCTTCTTTCCTCTGCTTCTCTTTCGGCCTTTTTTTCTTCTAATTGGAGCCTTTTAATCTCCGTCTCCCTATCCGCCTCCAATGCCCTAGCCTCTGTCAGCCTCAATCTGCAACCTCTTAATTTCTTTGTCAGCCTCAATTTGTAACTGTAATTTTCTTTCTTCCGCTAACTTCCTATCTTCCCTTTCAATATACTTGTCACATTCTGAGGTTACATACTGGACCAGCTCTGGCCCATCCATGCCCATCTCTTTAGCAGTCTGCACAGCAGCAGATCGAAACTTTGCCAGATCAGCCATTCTGTACTATGCAAACCTTTAAAATTTCTAACTAGGCAAATTTCTAATTATGACTAACAATTTCTAATTATGACTAAGAACAACCACAGGCACTGATAGCTCAACCACTATTTAAATTCCACAAAAGAATACTTTTAGTTTTATTTTACAGGTAATTAAAAATCCCGAGACCTGAGACCCTATATAAATGATAATATAAGAATTTAAGAATCCCGGAAGCGAACTACCCAATATAGCTGGTGCTATGAGAAGATCAAATCCCTGGAGCGAGACCCCAATATATGTGGTGGATTTGATGTTAAGAAGTGTTGCTGTTATGTACTCTAGTGTACTGAATGAGGTCAGCTGTGAAGGTTCCTGATTATAACAATTTTTGGGTGGAGTTATCAGGAGACCTTTCTGCTACCACCTTACGACCTCAAAAAGACCTATTCTTGACTATAATGTATGATGACTACGTCTAATGTCTAGGGTTATGAATATGTAGTGTAATGTTGCATTAACCAACTAAACAGACAAACAACTATTTTATTATCCAACACAACACAACAGTACTACGACAATCACATACAAACTACACTTTAAAAGACTATCTTAGTAAGTCAGTGGTTGAATTTTTGGATAAAATTAATTTTTTACACTTTATTGTCCTGATTCTAATTTGTTTTGAATCAGGACTGACAATCAAAAGTGAAATTAAAAGAATTATTTACATCAATTGAATGACACAATGGATCTTCTGTCCATAATACAAATGTTATTATAATATAAGTGTGTAGATGTATTTTCTAACTTAGGTTAATACTGGTATATAATGGTAGGTTGTTGGTTAACATCCCTCCCTATTGTTTATTTGCTTTTTCGTTGGACACTTTTAGAATGTTTAGTCAATATTCACAGTTTTATTTTCAAACTAGAGGTTGAGCTTCCAGGTGCCAAACAGGCACTTATCTTGGAATTAGACACCGGTATATCGTCTCCTATGCCTGCTGGACAATATTCGACACTCCGTGGAAGATAGTAGTAGCCAGCTTGTACTCGAAAAATTCAACTTCCACTCCTCCTGGGGTGATTGTGACAGACAACTTGTCCCAGCAAAATTCAAAACTGTGTCAGGAATAGAACAGTTTCCCAGGAGCCTGGCACTGCCTTAGTGTCAGTACCAAAAAACCCTGAAATAAGAAGGTTATGCGTCCTTCTTTATAACAAGTATACAATAATATTCCACACTTAATTACAGGTACAGTACAAACAAATGAATAGGGTCAGCTCTTTATGACAACCTATTTTACCATTATATTTTGTGGTGACAATGTATACCAGCATTCCTCTCCCCTAATGGTTACAACGCCTCTGCAATTCCAGCAGTAATCTTTTTCCATACAATAGGATAGGTGTTATGCTCCTTGATGACAATCATATATAATCTTGTAGTTCTACACCTCTCTGATAGTCTATCATATAATGGATCAATCTCTAGGCTCTGCCTAAGTCTGTCATAGACCCACTTACTTACAGTCGTAAGTTAGTATCTCACATTCAAACTTTATTTTAAATAAAATGTTAATAAAGTCAATCTTACCACAGATTTCAATGAATTATACACACAAGCAACGATGACTGGCAGATATGGCCCAAGTTTCTCACTGCCCTGTCCAGAAGGTTATAATATTTGTATTTAGATTAACACTTCTGCTCTCATCATCTCTTGGCAAAATTTTTTGTGCAAATGGCGTTTTAGCCTAACACTTTTTTCTCAATATCAACTAAGCTGGCCAATAGAAACAGACGACTATGAATTTTAAATTTTGTTTAAAAAAAAACAAAAAAATCCCAAACTAATATGTTTACTCCTGCAAATATATTTTTAGTTTTAGGTTAACCAATCATATCTCTCCTTCCTTTAAACTACAACCAATCAAATTACAGGTACCTTTTAGTCCTATTTCCCCAAAAGCTTTTTTCAAAACATGTTATGAAAAAAATAAGCAGGCATGATTTTTTTCCCCGTCAGTCCGTCTTACAATACATCGTATTATTGCCCATATCTTGGTTATTTATTGTACTAGCGTGTAACTGACACCATATTATTGCTCAGGAAATCAATAAGGCATCCGAATATATAATTTTTATGGCCCTATGTATTATGGTTCATAATTCCATATTTTTTTCCATGTTAGTCTTTTAAATCTAGAAACTACCACTTGTTCACTTCTTTTTACAACTATTTTTAAACTAAATACGAGAATCTTCCGCAGTGTGTAAACCCTCTATTAACGTCCCCTGTGATGGGAAGGACGAACGTTCATTTTTTGGAAGGAAAGTCCTCAGGTTCCCCACCTAAGGCTGAAAGTCCATTTTTTTTTTTTTTTTTTTTTTTTTTTTTTTTAGTGCCGCTGGTTAAGAAAAAAAAAAAAAAAAAAAAAAAAAAAAAAAAAAACTAAGGCCTGTTTTTCGTGACCCGTAGTTCCGTTTAATTTCCGAACATTTTTTTTATTTTTTTTATTTTTAGTATTGTAATTTGAAAATCGCCCAAGGCTATGTCGCGCGAGTTGGTTTTTTGAAATCAACGCGAGACGGTGTATGCTACGTTCTGTCTTTCCATCTCTCCTATCCTTTTCTTTTATTCTTTCACTCCGTCATTTTGGCAATGCGACTTGAACTTGCAATAGTGTTACATTTAATCTCAAGGACGAATTTGAAAAAGACAGTATCCTCCATTCGGCTATTAGGCTTATCAAAACCCGCATACTAGCTGTCGGGCATGGGGGAAGAAGGCGCTGGACTCAAATTTTATTTTCTATCTTATTTTTGACTTTATGCACTATAATATTACTTTAATTTAGATATTGTATTTAGAATTTCATCACAAAGACTGACTTCACTGCCTGAGATCATACGTTATATTCTGTCGCCTCTGGCGATATCGAGCTCTTGGCTCCTGCAAATGCCAACTTTGCCGGTGGTAATTTGTATGGAACAAACTACACGCTCCTACTGTACCGTGAACCGCTGGAGACATAAAAATACAACTTATGTACACCAACTTCAACCAGAACTCATCTATAACATATAACTCCCCTTCACCCGCTATGCACAACGATACATAAAATATTTCTAACCACGTGTCACTCAATCTCACACTCCTTCCCTTCCCCGCTTCAATGAAAATCTTACTGTTATGTAAACAAACTCCCGACACTGTATGACCTTAATCTTTTGTTAGGTGAATATACCTCGTGTCAAAACATTCAAACTAGGGAACTTTCCTGTCCGAAATTCTTTGGTCTCCTTTTTTTAACATTTCACATGAGGTTTCCCTGCTTAACCCAAAATTAAACTACTCCTCTTACTGCATTACCAAACATTTAAGGCACAATAAAATAACATACGCACCATTAGATGCCCAATAAAATTACACTTGTAAATATACAGAAATAAATGGTGGTTTATCCAACACTCTACATACAACAGAGCGCCCATGTATTAATAGCTAATCCTCACACAGTGAATATCTCCAAACTTCACACACTCCTATATACTGCCAATATCCTAGAAAGAATGAGGCACACTTTACCTTTACATCATTCTACAAAGATAGTAAACGATAGCACTACGTTTATAACTTTAAGTTAACTTCCAGAAGAAAACTTTACTTAAATCAGACTACGACTCTATTTAAGAACCCATTAATATTACGGCTCTAATAAAATATGAACATACCAGTTTATCGCGTTTTCTTCCACGTGCAGCAGAACGATAAATACTAGATTCACGGTAGTGAATCTCATCAGACAAAGGGGATCTGTTAAAAGACCACTCGGGTTTATATACAAGAAAATCCCCACGGACTTTCGGCCTATGTCATAGCTATAGCGTCTTACTAACCCAATGGAATCACTTACAAAATTTTAATGGGGTCTACGCCAATAGATTTGAAAGCACGTCATGACCTGTTTAAGCGCGTGTTCCAATTGCGTCATGTTACGCTGACCGTGATATGTCTTTAACAAAGAAATTGGGACTACGTGATCGCGATTATTTTAACAAAGGAAGACCCTCGTGATCACAATTAACTTTAAAGAAAAGAAAACTGGTGCAAGTATAAACTAAACCTACGATCAAAAACGCAATAAAATACCTACAGAAAAAGACCAAAATCCTAATAATTTCGAAAGAGAAGAAAACTGGGCCTCTTGAAAAACAGAATTACAGTACAGCATCACAGATACCAAAAAAATTAAGTTGATTGAATATATCATCAGAATGCAATGAAAACAGCTACCAGTAACAGCATTTAAACAAATAAAGAGGAGAAACCCGAGGCTTGTAAACAGTAAATAAATATTATATACAAAAAGGTATGTTTCTTGTTGTGACCTCTCATCAAGAATTTTCATTTTCTCTTGCATCTGATTATGGTTATGTGACAGAAGAGCTAAGTCATCTGCAAAATCCAGATCATCAAGCTGTTTTGTCAGATTCCACTGGATTCCATTTCTGTTGTGTGATGTCACTGTTTTCATAACTTAATCTATTGCTAGTAAGAAAAGAAATGGAGACAAGAGGTTTCCCTGTCTCACTCCCGTTCTAATCCTAAATGGTTCTGTAAGTTGTCCTTCATGAAGAACTCTGCATATCATGTCTTCATAGGTCTTCTTTATTAAGTTAATGATCTTCATGGGAACTCCATAATGCCTCATCAATTTCCAAAGTGATTCTCTGCCTTTTCATAGTCCACGAATCCAATGTATAGCGGTTAATTCCATTCCAGACTTTGTTCAACTATTATTCTCAATGTGGCTATCTGGTCTGTACAGGATCTGTTTTGTCAAAAACCTGCTTGTTCATCTCTCAGTTGCTTATTTATGGACTCTTTTAATCTCTCAAGGATGATTCTGTTTAATACTTTTCCTGGCACTGACAGTAACATTATTCCTCTATAATTTGTGCACTCTTGTAAATTTCCCTTCTTAGGCAACTTGACCAAATAACCTTCCTTCCATTTTGCTAGTATTTCCTCTCTCTCCCAGACTTTGCCAAGCAGTTTGTATAATATCTCTGTAGAGGTATCAATATCTGTTTAATGGCCTCTGCTGGAATGCCATCTGGACCAGCTGCTTTTCCATCTTTCAGAAGCTTTATGGCTTTCTTTATTTCTTGTCTACTTCGTCGTTCACAGCTGATTTGTAGCTCCGCTTCTGCTGGCTGGATGTCTGGGGGATTAGTTGGAGATGGTCTATTGAGAAGTTCTTCAAAACGTTCTGTCCATCTCTTCATTTGTTCTTGTATATTACTAAGCAATTTTCCATTCTTATCTTTTATGAGGCCATTTGCTTGCTTATATTTCCCTGTGTTGTTGTACAGGTCCCTCATATTTCCTTTGGCTGCAGCTACCTCTGCTTCCCTTGCCAACTCTTCAATATACTTCCTCTTGACTCTTTTGATGCTTCTTCTTACTTCTTTGTTTGCATCTATGTACATTTCATGAGCCTTGGCTTTGGAGCTTCTGGTTTTGCTTCTGTTTGAAAATACACAGGGAAATGACAAAGATTATGAGAATAAACGCAAAAAATGATAACAAGATTGAACTTGAAGAAACACCACTAAAAGATGTAGAATCGTACACATATCTTGGAAGTAATATAGACAAAGATGGAGGGACAGACAGTGATATCAAAATAAGAATACAAAAAGCAAGAGGAGCTTTCATTGCATTGGGAAACATATGGAGAACAAGAGAAATCAAGTCCAACATAAAAATAAGAATCTTCAACTCAAATGTAAAGTCAGTCCTATTGTATGGCTCTGAGACATGGAGAGCAACAAAAACAACAAACAAAAAGCTAGACATTTATAAATGGGTGCTTGCGTAAAATAGAAGGATTAAAATGGTATGACAAGGTTACCAACGTGGAACTGAGGACAAGAACTAGACAAGTGCCAGTGGAACAAGAGATGAGAAGAAGACGATGGCGATGGATAGGACACACATTGAGAAAACCTGTTGATAGCATTACAAGGCAGTCCTTGTTCTGGAATCCACAGGGAAAGAGAGGCAGAGGTAGACCAAAAAACACACGGAGAAGAGAACTGGATACAGAGGTGAAAATGATGAGAAAAACATGGAAAAAAACTTTAGCTGATGGCATGGGACAGGAGGACTTGACATGTGTTTGTTGATGGCCTATGCTCCTTGGGGAGCTCAAGGGTATTGACTGATTGAAAGGTATGTTTCAGGCACTCGTGAGAAATTAAGAAGTAGAAAACTAGACAACAGAAAAGCAACAGTACCAGCATAAGTTTTCATCAGCAGATATGTCCTCAGGCAAAATACTGCCCAAAAGGAAAGGTGAACTGACATTGTTAACGAAATTCTGATGCGTTATGGCATGACGATTTCCCTCAAACAATCATGAAAAGTGCTTCTAGTTATGACTAATGAATTATATGACTTCAGGCAATTAGTAGATTGTGACAATCTAATAAATGTGAAGAAAAAAATCTTTAAAAGAATAATTCTTTATGTAGAAAGCAACTTACATTCTCCAATTGTCTGTGTTTCACTATCTCACATAGCTCCCGGATAGTGCGGATTCTATTGTTAGCAGGACTTTCTGGTCCAATTTCCTGCCATGACAGAATAAAATTATGGGTAATTCAGCAAACACACCTTATTCATGGGCAGTATGCTGGTGGAGCCAGCAAAGACAATCATGGTAGACTTAATAAAGCAGAGCAGTCTTCACAAGCTAAAAAGAAATATTCATGGTAAGGAACATACACAACGGTAAGAGTTTATTAAGAGCTGTGTAGATACACTCCTGATTTTTAAACACATACATACAGATTAGTATTAGACTTGTACACACAAAAATGGTAGTCACGTACACCAGCAGCAGCACAGACAGCAGGATATTACCACAAAAGCAAGCACATATAATGGAAAAAGGACAAACAGACTATACTAGAAATAGGCATCTAAGTAGATAAAAAAAATATATAAATCATCATCCTTCCTGTTCATTCCTTAAGGAAGAGAGAACTGCGCAGGCTCATCATTAAGTCTTATTTTGAGCCATCTTCTTCAGTTATGCCTATGAGGTCCTGGTTACTTCGGCTGTTTTTTTCCTCAGGTTTTCTTTTACTTCTCCACTCTCCTCAGGGTTGAAGTCAATAGCATATCTTCTTAAAAAAAAAAAAGCAAGGTCTTGGGTTACGGCGGTCTGGACTTAAGCAACCTGCAAAGACGAATTGAGCCTACAAGACCCATTAATTTTAAACTACTGTCCACCAATTCTTCACAACAGGTGACAAACTGCCAGTTACAACTTCTCCAGCTTCATTATCATTCACAGAAACTGCCCATGTTTACAAATATGGTAGAGATATACCATGCCAATACCATTTTTTAGTCAGAATTGTTTGTGTGTTGCAGTCTACTGTAATTTAATATGTTATTAAAAAGTTTTAGGCATAGTTTGGTTTGAAGGACTATCTTCATTTCACACGGACAACTACATCAGTGTTCCAATTTCTTACCTTAGATCACACAAGGAGGACCTCAGCACAGTGCAGAACTCTGCAGCACCAGTGAGAATCCCAATGTGTGTATATAGGAATCACACATTCTATAAATATATTTGGTGGGTAGGTTTCTAAATCTTTAGATTTTGCCAGGGCAGCGGCCTTTCAGCCTACTCTTTACAATTTCCAACTACCGTGGGATTTTTTAACGTGTACAATTTGCACATGGGACCTCCTATTTTTTTCACCCTTATCCGAGAAGGTTAGGCATCCAATCTCACTACCCAAGAGACCAGGTGGGAATATGACATCATTAGGACCACTGGTTCTGAAAAATAATTTTAAGCATGTTTCAGTGAAACAAATGTTATAAGGCATTATTTCTGTAGAGGTTTCATTAATGGACCTTAAAAAACATTTACTGAAAGTACAAATTCCAATTTACACGCAAAATCGAGTAACGGCCTCTCTTAACCTTGTCGTGTTTTGGTCTGTTATACACCACGGTCATACTTACTGCACACAATACTATAGGAAAACGGACCGATATAAGAACCAACGAAAACGCTCCTTTTTCTAGTGTGTATAATGAAACCTTTTAGGCTTAACATAGAGGCCCATTTTGTGTAAAGGATAGTAAGAATTTATTTAATTTCTAAAGAACTAGAGATGATTAAAAGGAAAGATATATAGTTCAACTACAGGGATGTTACTTAAGATGTAGGTGCAAATACTTCCTCGAATAGTAGTTCATTTAAAGAGAGAAATCGTTTAAATTGACATCTATACATTGGGGTAGTCCCAAATTTAGTTAGTTAAAGCCTGCATAGATTTAAATGCATTTTGCTAACTAAACAATTATTAGATAGAACGGTAAAGATAAATTCTCAGTATAATTCTAACTTTAAATGATCAAAATCGGTTCAGAATTAAGAGAGATAATAAATATTAAAAATTTTGCACATTGTACAAGCAGGCAAAAGATGCCTCGTTTTTAGATTCCTAACACCAGTTTTTGGTCGTGTTTTCCGATACGGGGGAGCAACGGTATAAAAGTCCTTGAACTTGGTTGATTTGGAGCCACAACTTTTTTAAAACACTAAGCGGTACAGAAGAGAGCGGCAAAAAGTGTGCTGTCAAATACTTTGCCACTGCATCTGCATAGCAGACCTAAATACCTTTTGACAGCCTGTTACAGCTTATGTGTACTGCCTGAGGGTAAGAAAGAATCTATATATGTATATAATTATGTAATTTTCTTGTGATTAATCCACTTGTGTGTTCGTAAGTGTGTTAAGAAAAAAAAACGTACAGGACGAGTGTATTGCCATCTGAACACAAGCATGTGTTGACTGTTAGAGACGAAAGCCAGCAACGGGAAATGTGTAGAATACAAGTATTTGAGAATTATGGCACAAATACGACTGTAGGTTTAATAATGTATTTGAAGGAGTACTTCCTAAAGGAAAGACACACTGATCAGGACCATGAGAAAGGATCACAGAATTTGTTAACACGTATTAATCAAGGTGTTACTTAATAGTTTGAACTAAATCAAATCATCGTATGGAAGTAGAACATGGACCAATGGATCTATCGTAGGATTTATAAGGAAAGTGTAATCACATTGAACACCTCAAGACGCAAATGGAGACTCAGCGTACTCATAAGTTGTGCCTGCGTCATTGGAACACAGAGTGTAAAGTGTAAATCAAACCTCCACGTGGTGGTCCTGGAAACAGTTGCAGTGTGCAATGTTGAGCGAGTGTGGATCGAAATGGAAGGCTCCTTGTGATTGGTACCGAAAGTGTTGACATTGAATAGAAGAAGAAGAACTGGCTGTGAGTGGTACTGAGGTAAATTGTCCTGTGCAACTGTTAGCACCATGTCTGAAACTGTTTGTTACATCCCTTGTGTGTGTGGATAGAATAGTGCTGGACCATACAAGGGTTGTGATTATTTGTATTATAGGTTTTATCCTGCAACTACTAAGATTGTACGATACATTCACTTCTGAGGGACTCTGTGGTGCAAACGTTCCCAATATACCTAGAACTAGACAACCTATGTTCCCAGCCTGGAGATCCAGACATTTTGTGATCCTGGCTATAGTGGATGCTTCTCATTTTTGGAGATAAGTGGTAACACAATTCCACTGATCAGCCTATCCAGCAACTTAGTAATAAGAAACAAAATATTAATAACAACAAAAACAGTTTGAGTGATGACTCATGAAGGACTTTAATAAACTAAATACCAACTTTACAGTCCAGTGAAAGTGATATATATATATATATATATATATATATATATATATATATATATATATATATATATATATATATATATATATATATATATATATATATATATATATATATACACACGAGGGGTGTTCAGAAAGTAATGCACCACTTCATTTTTCTCAGCTAATAATGAAGATAGAAGCATGAAATTTTGCACACTTCAAATATGGCATGTGCCAATTGTGTGCACCAAATTGCACCGCAACCGGCCAAACAATACGGCTGCCCTAAACCGTTGAAATGGAGCGTGTTAGCAACTTGCGTTATAAGCAGTGATTTGTGATAGAATTTCTCGTTGCAGAGAAGGAAACTGTTGTGAACATTCACAAGCATCTATGTGATGTGTATGGAAGTTTTGCAGTCGACAGGAGTACAGTCAGTTGCTGGGTTCAGAGAATCAAAGAATCAGGAAGTGGAGATACGTAGCTGCTTGATCGGCCGCGCTGTGGACGTCCTGCCACAGCCACCAACGCAGAATGTTGAAATGCGCTGAGGGCATTATTCTTACTGATAGGCGAATCACTACTCAACAATTGGCCTTACAGCTGTCAGTCAGCATTGGTAGTGCAAATGCAGTTATAAAAACTCTCGGATTTTCTAAGGTTTGCGCAAGATGGGTTCCTCAAAGCCTCACAAATGACCACCGATTGCAAAGGAAAGCAATTTCTTCTGAATTGTTGGAGCGTTTCAATGCTGATGGAGAGAACTTTTTGGCTAAGATCGTTACAGGTGACGAAACCTGGGCATATCATTTTGAACCTGAGACAAAAAGACAGTCAATGGAGTGGCATCGTCCGCAATCACAACGAAGAAAGAAATTCAAGACAATTCCTTCAGCTGGAAAGGTCATGATCACTGTGTTTTGGGTCATTGAAGGTGTGATTGTGATTCTTATGGACGTTATGCCAAAAGGAGAGACAATCAATTCGCAAGCTTACATTAAGACACTGAAAAAAACTCAATCAACGTTTTTGCAGAGTTCGGCCGCACAAGAATCCAGCAGACCTGCTTCTCCTTCACGACAATGCGCGACCTCACACAAGTCTGGCAACACGGGAAACAATCACCAAATTGGGTTGGACTATTCTACCCCATCCACCCTAGTCCCGATTTGGCACCCTCTGATTTTCATCTATTTGGTCCACTTAAAGATGCACTCCATGGGAAAGGTTTGAAGATGATGAAGGAGTGATTCATGCAGCGAAGAAATGGCTACATGATCAAGACAAAATCTGGTACGGGCTAGGAATACATGCACTTGTTTCGCGCTGGCATAAAGCCGTACAAGTTGATGGGGATTATGTTGAATAATACCGATGTTTACATAACATATCCATATACATAACATAGTATATTGTGTATAAATTTCATGCTTTTTGAATAAACAGCTCCTGAGAAAAAACGATGTGGTGCATTACTTTCTGAACGCCCCTCGTATATATATATATATATATATATATATATATATATATATATATATATATATATATATATATATATATATATATATATATATATATATATATATATATATATATATATATATATATATATATATACCTCCGAAAACGGCGAGTATCTGCCTGAATGGCGAGGGACACTTGTCTCTGTACAAGAAAATAGGATACTCACGTAAAAATCAATGTCAGGTTAGACATTAAAAAAAAAATAACCTGAGATTTCGCCTCGAGTATTAGCGGGCGCACGAAAAAAAAAAAAATATATATATATATAGTAGAACCTCTATAAGTTGACCACCCAAGGGACTGTAGCAAACCGGTCAACATACGGAGGTGGTCAACATACGGAATGAGGCCTATTGTTCTGATACTTTACTTCATTGAACAGCTTATATTGGAGAATACAGTATCATACGAAATCATACATAATCACAACATCAAATCAAATCATAAACATCTGTTTTATCATTCTTTCTGAAAAAAGGAGTCAATCTTGGTCTGTGTCTTATTCTTATTACAAACATAAGTGGAGAAAGCATTCTCAACGATGGCTACACCACACAACATACCTGGGCATTTTTCCACAGCAAATGACTTCAACTGCATTATCAGATGCCTGACAGCCTCTTCTTTTGGAGTCTCTGCAATTTCTGTGTCATCGTCACTTGCTTCTTCAACTTCACCAGATGCTTCTGCACTGTTATGCTTGTCTGTACATTGGCGATGGACTGTCCGATGGGGCTAAAACGTCATGCTCTTGGGTTGTGACAAATCCACATTTCTTGAAACACTTCTGTATCATTTCCGGCTGAACTTTATTCCAAGCAGAACTGATCCAGAGGACAGCATCCAGAGCATTAACTGATGCAGCGGATGAAGTTGCTTCCACAGGCGGACCACAGATCTGTGTTTTAGTAATGACGCACTGCAGGAGTTGGGCCCGGTAGTGCATTTTAAATGTTTTGATGATGCCTTGGTCAAGAGATTGGGTTTTTGAGGTCATGTTTGGAGGCAGAAATTTTAGTGTCACGTTTGTTAGATGTTCCACTTGTGGGTGGCCAGGACAGTTGTCTACTGTCAGTAGAATAGACCGTTTCTTCTTCTTCATTTCTCGGTCGATGCCTCTTACCCACTCCTCAAATAGGGCGCCAGTCATCCATGCGGATTTGTTTGATCTCCAAGTGACGGGGAGGTCTTCGGGCTTCAGGTTCTTGAATGCGCAAGGCTTTGCCGATTTACCAATCACCAAGGGCTTTAGTTTCTCTCCGGTTGAGCTAGCGCAAAGCATAACTGTGAAACGTTCTTTGGAAAGTTTTCCGCTCTTACATTTGTCACCCTTCATGGCGAGGCTCCTGTCAGGCATCGCCTTGAAAAAGAGTCCGCACTCGTCAGCATTAAAGATGTCGTCGTCTTTGAAGCCTCTGGCGAAGTAAGGAAACTTTTTGATGAACTCTTCCACAGCTTCTTCTGGAACTTCATTGGATTCACCACACAACACTTTCTGTGAGATCGCGTGTCGCAGTTTAAATTTCTCAAGCCAACCACTTGATGCTTGGAAATCTTCTCCCCCCCCCCCACCTCCCCGAATTCCCTTGCAAATTTTTTAGCAACTTCTTGAGATTCGGGCGTTAACTGGCCCTCATATGTTTGAACCAGTTTAATGTGGCTTTATTGACTTCATCTAGGGGAGTTTTCCTCCTTTTCTGCTGTAGATCTCCGCTTTCCTTACCACATCTCTCCAAGTACTCATGTTTACGTTTTTGGATGTTGCTAACTGTGGTCTTGCTAACCCCAAAATGTTCTGCCGTCTTTCTTTGGCTGCTGCTTTCCAGAAAATGTAGAAGATTAACCTTTTCCTTCATTGTCAGCTCCTTGAGTTCTTTCCTTTGGGCCATCAAAAAGGTTAAGTTAAATTTGTCAACGATAAAGTGTATAAAACACAGTCTTCTTCTTCTTCCTCGTTCGTCCTGAACAGGATGTTGGTTAAACACAGTCTGAGAGAGAACTTACAGTTTAGTAGTTGAATTACTATCAACCGGCAGGGCAGTCATAGCAAGAATGAAGATTTTGCTTAGAAGTTGGTCTTTTTATACTGCATGTTTGCGAAAAAATCAAAGAGGTTAGGTTAATTTTCTTTGTCGGCAAACATCATTCGAAAAGCGGTCAGAAAGCCTGTGTCGACAAAATTCAAAGACACTGATTTTCTTTTTAAAACTGGTCAACTTACTATTGTGTGTCATAGTCCAAGTGGTCAAGATACAACTTACAGAGGTGGTCAACTTATAGAGTTCGTCTTCCATTAAGTACATGTGGTGCGTGTCCGGTCTATGAAAATGTGGTCAACTTCGGGAGGTGGTCAATGTAGGGAGGTGGTCAACTATGGAGGTTCTACTGTATATTAATGTGAAATAAATAATTAATATTTGAAATATAACTTTATCATATTTTACTATTGTGGAAATGGACATTCATGTTTATTTATTTTATCTTGTAAAAACATTTGAATTCTTTTATCATTTTCCTAACCGAAAAGAGAAACGGTATAGGATCAATAAATTGTAAATATATATATAATCAGTCTTACTTAATTATTTAAAATGAGTAAGGTTCTGTTGGTTATATATATCTATTACATATTTAGTTAACTAATTAATTCCCTAGCAGAGTCAATACAAAAATAATAATCAGTATTCAAGGGAGGATCTCGAGAGGTAGCACTTAGACCTTCAGGAACAAACACTATCATCATACTTGAAGGTTTATACAGCTTGACCCTACCTTTGATTGTCGATACACCTGTGCTCTTTTTCAGAGAAGGGGGTATTTCTTATAAGACCAGTCTCTTATCTGGCACTATCCTGGTATCATCTGATACATCTTTTTGTCCAGGATATCTGTCATTTTAATAACATATGAACCTCTCGCGACAAACCTTTTCAGCACCAGTATGACGTACGCCATACGGCATAAATATTCACAATATTTGTCACTATGCCGTACGGCGTACGTCACGGAAGTAGCGCGATTGCTCGTTCTCATTCACCTATACTCGTTCGGCGCACGTCCTATTTTAAAAGCAACAGAACTCTTCTGTTTACAAGCATATCGGCAATTGATGGGCATAATCGGGTTCAGCATTGAAAAAATCTGGCCACTAAGCTTTGTTAATAGTATCTTTTAGGTGACATTCTTCCTCATCAATGTTTTTTTCATTCTGTGGTCTAGATCTCAACATTTTCTTTCCTTGTTTAGGTACAGATCTTGTTTTCACTGCCTTTCCTTTTCCTTTCACTGATGAATTATTTTGATCTAAACTGAGTGAACTAGATCTAGATCGAATGTTACTACTATCATTCACTTTCCTCGTTTTAGCAAGCCTCTTAATATCACTTTGCTCGAGATCTAAATCTACATGAGACTCTGATTCTGAACTAAACACATACTCTGACCCTGAATCTAAGTAACAAGAATTGTCAGAATCATTCAAGTTGAATAAAGTCAACTCAAACAAGGATTTTCGTTCTGATTTTCCATCAGATGTTGATGGTTCGTCTGCACTGGCAGCTTCCATGTTTGTGAACTTTGGCCTTTGTGAAATCACTATTATCAGTTCAAAATTAGACCTTTGTTTCCTACGAGTGCCTTATAACATACCTTTATATTTGTTTCATATTAATTTACTGTTTACAGGCCTCGTGGCTTCCCTTCCTTATGTGTCATAAATGTTTATACAATACCAAACCTACCCTCTGTCCTGTTCTTACTGTTCTAAGTCTAC
This sequence comes from Oreohelix idahoensis, assembly GCA_024509875.1. NCBI lineage: Eukaryota > Metazoa > Mollusca > Gastropoda > Stylommatophora > Oreohelicidae > Oreohelix > Oreohelix idahoensis. Next base: position 72,909 of record JAMPIV010011458.1, on the reverse strand, counting down.
TATCATACTGGAGACAGTATTACGGTCTTTGTCTTGTTGGACTGACCAATACTGATATATAGGGGAGCAACAGAAGTGATTGCGTCATTAATAGGCTGAACTGCCCATGGTAAACTTCCGGTGTTATGTATAGAGGTTCACACTAATGACCTGTCATTGAAACATCCTTTTTTAGGGATGCGTAGATGGCAGGGAGGACAGTGTGATTTGCTTGCATAGCTAGGCGGTGTTGTCGCACGGAAGGTCCAGGGTTCAAATCCTGGGTAAGCCACTCATGTCTGTTGTTTTTCTGTTGTCTAGTGTTCTACTTCTTTATTTCCTACGAGTGCCTTATAACATACCTTTATATTTGTTTCATATTAATTTACTGAAAATGGTATTGTAATAGAGAATGAAAAACCCGTTGTTGCGAAAGGGTTAAGAACGAAACTCTTTCACAACCAAAGATTTTACTGTAATTGGTACGCTATTTCCTAAACTATATCCTACACATTTTCACTCTTCCTCTTAAATCTACAGATGCACTAATGGTTGTCTGTTTTTCTCGTAAATACTAAGAATAACATGAAACACACCCAATATTCACAACAGTTGTGTAAGCAAAGCATATATCCAACATGCTTGACAAGTAATCACAAATAAATTCAATAACCTGAAAAAACATTTTAAAACATATAAAAATACAAACTACAAAGGGGGAGCAGCTGCTGTGGTGGCTCCAAGATCCATAGGGAATGAAAGTGTAAATGATGATGATGACAAATAAATAATATTATTAAAATCCTATATGCCCCATTATAACAACAGCTATCAGGATAAGAGAAAAAATAATATAATTCAAATGAAACTGGATAGCCCACTAAGAGTAAACTACATTTAAATATTTTTCCATCTACCTCACCTTTAGAATTTCAGTGGTGAAAACTACGTCACGGGTTGCAGTTTTAGGGACTGCAAGTGGTGCTGATGATTTACCAAACCCAAACAGTCTCTGCATTTTTTCCTTCATCTTGCTGAAATTCTCTTCATTCTTTGTAGGCTGTTTACCAGATGCTGACATGTTCAAAATTAATACCTGATTACAGGTCTGTTATCCCTTTCTTTCTGGATATACCATATTATTACCTCATTCTAAAAAAAAAGGAAAGGATAATTTTATACTATTAAAAACATTTATACATGTCTATAACGTTTTGATATGTTACAAAGAAATCTGTTGAAAGGTAAATGGTTGAAATGTAAAACCATGGGACATGTGTCCAATTTCACCCAAATGTCTATTTATCCGGCAGTAAATTAGGCCTAAGTTGTCGGTGATGGAAGATAAGAAATCATTATGAAGTAAAATGGAAAGAATGAATGTAGGCATACATGTTTTACCATTTACAGAAAGAAGGAAGTTCTGCAAATCATAATGGCCTAGATTGAAGTTAAATTAATTATAAACGTCACCTACTTAAAGGCTCTACGCAACTGATTTAAACAAAAACAGGACTAGGTAGAAAACCTTACTATAGCACGTTTCACTAGCTTTGCCCTCAAACAAATGTAATTATCTGATTAACCGTCTAACGTATTAATGCCATTTTTTGCATACGATGTTATATTGGGTTAGACCCAACAAATATATACTTTATATCTGTGCATCTTGTCCAGTTCCCATAAACGGATGAAATCCTTTGATCTTTGTCGGCATACTAATTATTGTGTATCGAGAAAAGAAATTTTACCACTTCATGCACAGATTCTGTGAATTGATTAGGCATAGGCGTGTCTACTATTACAATAATGTGGCCATCACGTTTGCAATTGAATACGTGTTGAAGATGATTTCTTAAATGATCTGCATGCGAAATACTCGTGACATTGTTTGTCATTGACATTTAATGCGCTACCAAACTGGACCTTCCTTGATCTAATTATTTCAATGGGTATCATCTCTTTGCGGTTCATAAATATCATAATGGAACGTTGCTCCTCTAATGTGCTTGTAAATAACGGTAAGGTCATCTTTAAAGAAATTAAACTTCATCCGAATCATAATCAGATGTCTCTGAGAAATTGAAAATCAATCTCGGCTGAATGAAGGACAAACCATCATTCTTCCAATATTCCTCTTCCTCTTGTAACACATGGTTCTCACTTTTCTTCCAATAATCCCTGGCTATATTGGAGATGGCGGCTTTTATAAGTATTTCAACATCTTTTAATTTGAACGTTCTATTTTCTGTTGCTACCTGTTCCTTAATTTTAGCCCATACTAATTCTATTGGGTTTAAGTGAGAATGGTAAGGAGGTAATCTTAAACATCTGTGACCATGTTCATGGATTGCCTTGTCTATGTGAAATATCTTTGTATGCTGTGTCTTTTTTTTACAATTCCAAGTAATTCAGGTTCATGGACATTTCGTTGAATGGAATGTTGTTTATGGTCAGCCAAATCTTTATTACATCTTTAATACTTGGTGAATTAGAAACTTTATCTTCTGGTGCCACAACGTTGTGATATGAGGCATTGTCCATTATCAAACACCACGGTCTATCCAAGGAAGGAAGTACATGATTCACAATCCAATCTTGAAATATCTTGCCATTCATCTCTGCATGGTAATCCCTATTATCTGTGGATTTTGAAACAAATATGAGTTCAGTATTATTTAGAAGCCCATGATGGCTGCTTCCTGGATGTGCAATTATTAGGCGCTGTCCTTTGCTGCTTGGTACTAGTCTCTTAGTTGTTCCATCAGATGATTGCCATTCTCGTTCATTACTGTGGTGCGCATTGATCCAAGTTTCATCTAAATACACAAAATCATAACAATCTCTTCTCATTTCTCTGACCTCGCGTAAATATTTGCTTCTCATTGCAACTATATGAGGCTTCTCACAAATAAGGTTTCTACCACCAACATATTTTCTAAAAGTGAATCCCAAACTCCTAATAGTCCTCCATAGCGTAGATTTGGAAATATCAATGTCATTATTCTTTCTTAACCAAATTTTCAATTTCCTTAAAGTCACTGCCTCATTATTGTGAAACATATTGCAAATTTCTCTGCAGATCAATTCTCTGTCAAAATTATCCACCACTCTTGGCCTAATTTTCGTGTGTAAAACACTGGAATTAGACATTTCAGATGTCGCTATCCAGCGGTGCAATGATCGTTTGCTTATCCCCAAGGCGTGAATAGTCCTCTTTTGTGGGTTTGAAATAGAATGATATAGTTTTCCTCGAGTAGCTTCATTGCAGAAATACTTAAAAATCCTATTTGTGATTTGCTGTAATGTCATAAAATGTACTCGCAGACTCATTTTTCCTTCTTAACCACACAATAATTTTTGTAGACACACCTCTGATTGACAATGTGTGCGTTGCACCGGATATAAACTGTTTTATGTTCAAGAAGTGCGATTTCACGCAATTTCACTCAAAAATCATGCCAATTGCTTGATAAACCAAAAATGTGCAAATGAGGTCGTATAATTACTGTAGACATTTCAATATGTGTGCGTGTGATGTGTGTTGGCAAGTAGGATTTTATATTATATCGCAAAGAAACGAAAATTGAAACCAATGGCCGCATTTTAATGAAAAATTTAATTCATAGGGTCTATACCATTTCAAATTCACACACAAAATTTCACTTATATGCGTTATATATTCGCTGAGATATAGCATTTTGAAGTTGGGCAAAGCTAGTGAAACGTGCTATAGCATTTTATATCACTGCATATGAATTTAATCTGCCACACAGACTAGCCTAAAGCAAAAGGTACATTTTCGGTGTATCTTCGAATGATTTTACCTATTAGCAAAACTACAAGTGTTACGTGAGCTGCAAGCAAATGTCCTCAATCTCAATTACAAAACATTAAAAATCCCGTAACCTCAGTAGGCCTAATTAGTAGGCTAGGTAGCCTAACTAGTAAAGCACTTCAATCTTCGAAAATTAATAATTAGCCTAGTCTCGTCCGCACACTCTAATCTAATAAGTAGATTATCAACTCTAAACTACAATTCACTATAGGCCTATGTACTTTACGATTACAAAATTAAAAATACTAACATTACGTTTAAGAAAAAAACTAACATAACAAACTAACATTAAAACCGATGAACGTTACAAAGGTGTTGACTATTGACAAAGTTGAGTGCGAATTTTTAATCAACCTAATTATGGTTTTCGGTTATTTTTTACTATCCGCTCCGACATCGCTTAGATCTACTGTTACTTGAGAGAAATATTCCGTTTAACATAAAAAATAAATCGACACGAAGGCCCGCTTTTTTCTTTCTCGGGATGCGTTCAGAGCAGCTGTAATGGAGACAACGTTCTGGAAAGAATACGTCACATGATGATGATGATGATATATATATATATATATATATATATATATATATATATATATATATATATATATATATATATATATATATATATATATAATATATATATATATATATATATATATATATATATCACCCGTGTGTTACCGGGGCCCGAAAGGGGAGCAAAGAATAGTAACACTGTTCCCTTCCACGCATGTCGTAGAAGGCGACTAAGGAGGGTTGGGCATGGGGCTGGTTACCCCATCCTGTAAAAAAAATTTAAACCACAAAAAACTTCAACAAATATGGACAAGTCAAATAAGAAAAATAAAACACAGCCATCCAAGACAGGGGAAGGTCCTCTCGCAGGGAGGCGTATGACGCAACACAGAGAAAGCCGAAAGGAGTCTGTGTTGCTGACTAACCTTCTTTCTTCTAGGAGAACTTCCAGATTTGGCACATGGAATGTTCGGACATTAAACGAACAAGGGAAAGTGGCACAAGTAGCAGCAGAAATGAGAGAATATAAAATCGAGGTTCTGGGAATGTGTGAAACAAAGTGGAAGGGGGTAGACAGGAAGAAACTCATCACAGGAGAATTGGTGCTGTCCTCAGGACATGAAGACGAAAGTTCCCACCACAGTGAAGGGGTTGCTCTTATGTTATCTATAGAAGCACAGAAAGCACTCATTGAATGGGAAGCTGTTGGACCCAGAATAATAACAGCCACTTTTAAAACAGCTAAAAAGAAAATACGGGTAAATGTCATCCAATGTTATGCGGCAACTAATGACAAAGAAGAGTCAGTGAAAGAAGCATTTTATACTAGACTACAGGAAATTATGGATAAAGTAAAAAGAAGAGACATCACAATTTTGATGGGTGACATGAATGCAAAGATAGGTACAGTCAATACCGGATTGGAAGTAGTCATGGGAAAACATGGGCTAGGAATAATGAATGAAAATGGGGAACTATTCTCAAACTTCTGTGCTTCAAATCGACTGGCTATAGGAGGAAGCATGTTCCCACATAAGAGAATACACAAGGCAACATGGATATCACCAGACCATAGAACAGAAAATCAGATTGATCATATATGCATAAACAAGAAGTTTAGATCATCATTGCAGGATGTAAAGGTATATAGAGGAGCAGATGTGGCATCAGATCACCACCTTCTGATAGCCAAAGTAAAGATGAAACTCAAGAGATATGCTACAATGCAAAATTATAGACAACAATTTAATGTAGGACATCTAAAAAAATCAAGAAACAAGAGACAAATTTGCGGTCACAGTATCCAACAAATTCCAAGTGCTCCAACAGCTGGAAGATGTAGAGAATACAGAAGACTATTGGCAGCAGGTCAAAACTGTATGGAAGGAGACATGTGAAGAAATACTGGGGAAAAGGGAAAGACAACAAAAAGCATGGATAACAACAGAAACCATCAAAAAGATAAAAGACAGAAAAAACAAGAAAGCAGATTTAAACACAAGCAAAACCAGAAGTTCCAAAGCCAAGGCTCAAGAAGTGTACACAGAAGCAAACAAAGAAGTAAAAAGAAGTATCAAAAGAGACAAGAGGAAGTATATTGAGGAGTTGGCAAGAGAGGCAGAAGATGCTGCAGCCAAGGGAAATATGAAAGAACTGTATAGCAGCACAAAGAAGCTAACAGGGAAATACAAGCAAACAAATTGCCTCATAAAAGACAAGAATGGGAAACTGCTCAGCAATATTCAGGAACAAATGAAGAGGTGGACAGAATATTTTGGTGACCTTCTCAATAGACCAACTCCACAAAATCCCCCGGACATCCAGCCAGCAGAAGAAGAGCTACAAATTAACGGTGAAAGACCAACGAAGGAAGAAATAAAAAAAGCCATAAAGCTTTCTAAGAGATGGAAAAGCGACTGGACCTGATGGCATTCCAGCAGAGGCCATAAAAGCAGATATAGACACGGCTACAGAGATGTTATATAAATTACTTGGTAAAGTCTGGGAAAAGGAAGAGATACCAGCAGAATGGAAGGAAGGATATCTAGTTAAGTTGCCTAAGAAGGGAAATTTACAAGAGTGCTCAAATTATAGAGGAATAATGTTACTATCAGTGCCAGGAAAAGTATTAAACATGATTATTCTTGAGAGATTAAGAGTCCATAGACAAGAAACTGAGAGATGAACAAGCAGGTTTTCGACAAAACAGATCATGTACAGACCAGATTGCCACTTTGAGAATAATAGTTGAACAAAGTCTGGAATGGAATTCACCACTATACATCGGATTTGTGGACTACGAAAAGGCATTTGATAGTGTAGACAGAGAATCACTTTGGAAATTGATGAGGCATTATGAAGTTCCTCTGAAGATCATTAATTTAATAAAGAAAACATATGAAGACATGACATGCAGAGTTCTTCACGAAGGACAGCTTACAGAACCGTTTGGGATAAGAACAGGAGTGCGACAGGGATGCCTCTTGTCTCCATTTCTTTTCTTACTAGCAATAGACTGGGTTATGAGATCATCAACAACACACAACAGAAATGGAATCCAGTGGACACTGACTAAGCAGTTGGATGATCTGGATTTTGCTGATGACTTGGCTCTTCTGTCCCATAACCGTAATCAGATGCAGGACAAATTGAAAACACTGGATGAGAGGTCACAGCAATTGGGTCTGAAAATACACAGAGAAAAGACAAAAATAATGAGAATAAATGCAGGTAATGATAACAGGGTTGAACTTGAAGAAACACCAATACAAGATGTAGATTCGTACACATATCTTGGCAGTAATATAGATAAAGTTGGAGGGACAGACAGCGATATCAAAATAAGAATACAAAAGGCAAGAGGAGCGTTCATTGCATTGGGAAATATATGGAGGTCAAGAGAAATCGGATCCAGCACGAAAATAAGAATCTTCAACTCAAATGTGAAGTCAGTCTTATTGTATGGCTCTGAGACATGGAGAACAACAAAGACTACAACCAAAAAGCTACAGACTTTCATAAATGGGTGCTTGCGTAGAATAGAGGGATTAAAATGGTATGACAAGGTTACCAACGTGGAACTGATGACAAGAACTAGACAAGTGCCAGTGGAACAAGAGATGAGAAGAAGACGATGGCGATGGATAGGACACACATTGAGGAAACCTGTTGATAGCATTACAAGGCAGTCCTTGTTCTGGAACCCCCAGGGCAAGAGAGGCAGAGGTAGACCAAGAAGCACATGGAGAAGAGAGCTGGAAACAGAGGTGAAGATGATGAGGAGAACGTGGAAAGAACTTGAGATGATGGCACGTGACAGGAGGACTTGGCAGGTGTTTGTTGAAGGCCTATGCTCCTTTGGGAGTTGAGGGTTATGAATGAATATATATATATATATATATATATATATATATATATATATATATATATATATATATATATATATATATATAATATATATATATATATATATATTTTATATATATATATATATATATATATATATATATATATACAGAAGTCCTGGGAAGAATTTGGAGAAAAGCTAGAAAAAGATGCACAAGAAAACCAGAAATTGTTCTATAAGACCCTAAAGAACATGAGGAAGGAAAAACAATGCCCTCTCAAATTTATAAAGGACAAGCAAGGCAAATTGCTTACTGCCCCGAAGGAAGTAATGGAAAGATGGAAAGAATATTTCTCAGAACTCCGTGATGGTGAGCAAGGTCAAGCATCAGAAATGATAACCACTAGCACAGAAGAGGAAACCAATGGTGATGAAGATGACATAAAGATGGAAGAACTGAAGGCAGCACTGGAGAAAATCAAGATGGGCAAAGCAGCAGGGCATGATGGTATAACACCAGAAATGGTTAAGTACATGGGAGCATCAGGCGACCTGTTACTCTTAAGGGTCCTACAGGCAGCATGGTGCAACAAGACCATACCAAAGGATTGGGAGATCGCCATCATAACACCAATTTTCAAAAAGGGTGACAATCGACAGTGTGGAAACCATAGAGGCATATCCCTTCTCAGTGTCCCTGGTAAAATCTGTGGTGATGTGGGATGTTATAAATATTTATAGGGGACTTAGTGTACTGACTGAGATCAGCTGTGAAGGTATCTATATCTAATAAGAGTAGTGTATTATAGATAACCTTACTTGCTGCCACATATATATATATATCTCAGTCAGAATTATTCTGGAATAGTGTGATGACTACGTTGTATGTCTAGGGTATGTGTATGATGAAGTGTAAGTCATAACAACAACAGACAGATAAACAATTTAATTTATTCCACCACACTTGACAACACTGTGACACTCACATACATAAAACACTCTACAAGGATATCTTAAAGGAGTCACTGATAACTTTTCAAATAACAATATGTATTCATTGCTGTCATGAATGAATATGTGTCCTGATTCAAATACAAAGGGAACCAGGAATCACAATCAATTTTAATTACAAGTTATATGTACAGAATTTATCAATATGAATATTGTAGTGACTTATATTATTAAAAGTATCCTATGTGTGTCAGTTGTGTAGTAGTAATATGAGGTAATACTGGTTTTGTTTTGTTCAAGCTCTGTTGGTATTTGTCATCATGACTTCAATAGTTTGTCTTTATTGGAACTAGTATTGGAGATGTTCTCAGTTCCTGATATTAAAGAACAATTTAAACTTCCCCCTCTTAAGTTTATGTATTTTTACAATGTCCCATTTTAAGATGGGGGAATGGAGGCTAAATTTTGAGCTCAGCTGGCCACATCAATCAGCTTATCTTGCATTTGCGTGATGGCGGAGGCTAGGTAAAGGATCTCCTCTGCTCGATATTCTCCCCTGGGCTCTGGTCACTGAGACTCCCTCACTGATAGCTAAATTAAAGGGACCAATTGGAGGTATTATGCTGGTCCGACTCTGGGATATTCAGCACAAAGCAAAGCTCTGAGCCAGGTGCTGCTTGTCCACGAATAACCATCAAGACCACCGGTCCCTGGTCCTGGAAAACAAGAAGGGATGTACCTTCTACTTTATAATTGTATACTAATTTGGGAATACTGTGCTAGTTCTACACTGAGCACAATACCATCACATACAAACATTGAGTTCAGGGAGCGTTAGTGGCCAACTGTCAGCTTCATGCTGAAATACTTTATATACGTAGATCGGTTATACCAAGTATTAACCTCCATATGGTAGTTTTCTGTACGCCTCTGCAATTCCAGCATTATTTCTGTCTAATCAATAATCTAGGTGTCAGTGTACTGTTTGGCCATTCCATGCCGTTTTACTTTCCTCCGACACCTTCTGTTTCATCTTCTGTGGGCTGCGAGGCATTATAGGCATTTTACATCATGTTTGCTACTGAACTACACATATATACAGGCATAAATTAACAATTTACATTCAAAGTTTTCATTAAAAGATATTGAATATTTCTTTCAACCTAACCACAATTCATGGAAATAAAACACAGATACGTTGACTAGCAATGAATTCTGGCACAAATACTGGCACAAATTCCCATCTGCTTATGTTCCAGGCTTTTATTTAGCAAAAATACGAGCTGGCTTCAACGCACTGTTGCTTTATCAAGCTTATTTGAACTAGTGGTCTCGAACTACAACGTCTCCTAAGTGATTATTATTCGTTAGCCTTAGTAACCTGGCCAAGGAGCCACGTTTTCGACAAGTGTTCAATGAAAAAAAATTATTTACCCTCTTCTATTATTTTCCCCGAGTGGTAATCATGCACCACAGATATAATTTATAGCCCTATTGTCCGAACCAATACGTGTTTAGTCTTATATATTTGTTGCGCTCCCAATTGCAATTTTGGAGTTTACATGGTAGGCTCTAACATCCGTACCGGTAATTTTTCAAACCACCACGACAAAGTTAATAAAAAAATTTTATGAGCTGTAAATTGATTTCATCATGCTTACCGTCAGGCATCTCCCGCCTGATATTTTATTTTGTGTGTATAATTTTGAGATAATTCCTAGACTATATTTGCGTAAACTAACGTTTTACATATTCTTGTAGTCAGCAAGGCCCTAAGGAAAACCCAAAATATACAAATTTAAAAGAGCTAAGTGGCTGCGTTTTCAAAATATGCAAATTTCTTCTATCCTGTGTTCCAGATCAATCGTATTAGGTTAGGTCGTGCTGTCCTGGGTACTGTAAATGTTTTCAAACGTAAACCCATCTAATGTATATCTTTTCTAATAAGCGTTTTTCAGTGGATTTAAAAACCTAACTCTGGGAAGGTTAGTGTTTTTTATTATCACTGTCCGTCTGAAAAAAAAGTTATTAGTGCATAGTGGCCTTACACGCGTGGCCATAGTAGTAAATTGTGTATCGCGCGTTTACGCGTGTTGTTCAGGTGCCAGGCATTATTAGCGCAGACTGCCCTCTCATCTATCCTTAGTCCAATCTGTTGCACCCCCCCCACCCCGGATTCCCACTAACGTAATATAATTAACTTTAAAAACATTATTCATGCCATCTATCCCTTGCTCAATCTCTGCATGCGTTCCTGCATTAAAATCCATCTGTTTCTTTTGAGTTTTACGCCGTGTATTGGTTATTAAGGAATTATATGAATCGAAAGCGTTAAATTAGGGTCATTGATGCAGCTTGGTATCTCAATGTTTTTGTGACAAGAAATGAAAACTGATACCGTTTCATTGAATGAAGCGTGTTAGGCTTTATATATTGAATAATTTATATAGGTAGGCTTAGAATTTATCACGACTTCTTAAACAGACATCCCCATGTCAGTACTTGATTTTTAAGACGTTACACAATTTTGCCGAACGAAGCAGGAAAAACAAAGGGGGATTTGCGTAGTCTTTCCTTATTCTTAGTCCTAGTCTACAGGTCTTCACTGTTATTTGTCCCTCCCACCATTCCTGCTCTTCCTTTCTTTATTACCTGATTTATTTGTTACGGCTTTATATCTATTACCTTGATAAATGGCCAAATATAAATGTATGGATTATGAATATTTATTCACTACACATCGTCCCCTCTTAAAACAGACATCCCATGTCAGTCCTTTATTCTATATACACATAGATAAATGTAAGCATACTATGACCTTTACTCTGCTTTTGTGGTGCAATCATATGGTTTTATGTAGTTTGTTGTCCATTCAGAGAATGGCACTACATCATGAAAATCAGCCCTCAGGACTTCTACAACCAATAATAAAATTTTTACGGGTTTATTTAACTGAAACAGCCCGCAAGTGTGAGTGCTTGTCTTAATGCTGCTTCGCAACCCGTATTCACCATTTCTCTTCTCTGAATCTGCGCAATGACATGTCCAGAGAACATTATATATTTCCCACAAAATGTACGTTATGAGGAGAAGTAACATATACCCATGGTGATAGCAGAGATTTTTCGTAGTGGATCCCATAAACTTCTTATTATCCTGTATGAATCATTTGTAATAACCTCAATCATAGAGGCAACTCAGGGATTATGCACATTACGTTCCCAGAGCCGAAATGTTTACATCCAATAATTTTCTCATCATTCTAGAGAAGACACTAGGCGCATTCATCAATCCAAATGGCAATCTATTAAACTCATAGTGTCCTTCTGAGGTACTAAAAGCTAGGTATGGTCTAACCTCAGGCTTTACTGGAATCTGATAGTATCCTTTACTCAGATCCACTTTTGAGAAATATTTAGCTTTATTTAGTCTGGCAAACAGCTGATTTTGTATCCGGCAATGGATCCACCTGTCCTTCTGTAATAGCATTCAGTCTCCTGTAATCTATACAGAGTCTATGTTCTCCAGAGGGCTTCCTTAAGAGTACAACACCGGAACTATATGAAGATTCACTGTGTGAAATAATTCCTTCCTTCAATAGATAGTCTATCTCTTCCTTCAAAGCTTTCTCCTTAGCAAGCGGAATCGAATATGGTTTCATACAGACAGGTGTGGTGGTCTAGTCAGGTATCATAGAGCATATCATAATATCAATAGGTTTGTATGCCCTGGTCGGTCTGTTAACACCGCTGCATGATTATCTAGAACCTGTTGCACTCTCTCTTTCTGAGTTTTCGTTAAATGTGTACTGATTTTCACCTGTGCTGCTGTCTCACAGGGGTGTAATGGATATTCAAATGATGAAAGTGGTTCCTTTTTCATCTCCATGGCAATGGACAAGGTCAACAAGTGTGTCTCTTCCTGATGTTCTCTTTCCAAATATTTCTTCAGGAGATTCACATGATAGATTTTTTTCTTTTTCTTTCTTATCTATCTTATAATTTGTTCTAGACACCTTCTCTAGAACTGTATATTGGACCCTATGCCATCCAATTTTTCTAAACTTTATTCTGACTGTGCCGGGCAAAAGGAAGGGAGGTATTCTTTGTTGTTGGGGGGGGGGGTATTCTGACTCCCGGGCAAAAAGAAGCAGTACCTTTTCTCTCCTCCCACAGCCCAAATTTCTGTCTTTCGCCTTCCTGTTATAATAGGCAGCATGTTTCTTCCTGGCTTGTTTCAAATTTTCATTGGCAAGTTTCCAGCCAGTTTTTAAACGAGTGGTCAGCTCATTCACATATTGGTATGAAGATGTAATATTTTCCTCTGCCTTTTCATCAGATCCACGTTCTTACAGGATAACAAAGCTAAAATATGGACCATTTATTGTTGGTGGGACTCTATTTGTTTCCATGGGCACCGGTATGGTCTCTTTCCACTCGAAGCTTTATAGTGATGGATTTTTCCTCCCAGAATTATCATTCACAAAACGACCGCAACCAATACCTAATTTTTCTTATGGGGCTTTCTCCCCACTTAAAATTCTTGATATGAGAGATTTCCTCTCTAACATCCGAGTCTTCCACCTCCAGTTTTTATAAGTAAGTCCGATTGAGAGGGATTATTCGGCTTATCCTGGGGGGTAAGACATCTTTTTTGCAACTCTCTGCGCAATAGTGGCCATTGTAAAAACAGTTGAAGTGAAGCTTGTCCGTGAAAAGGGGCTTCCCATTCCATTTGGTCCACTTTATCAAATCTATTTTTTTTCTTTTTTATTATCAGGCCTAATTTTTCCTGAGCCCCTAGTGGCGTGTCCCAGGTCCTGATCCATGTTCCCGGTAACTTAGCTGGGTTGTTTTTCCGGGCCATCATATAGTGCTGATGCTCACGAACACATTCTACAACAATGATTTCTCTCAAATGTCCCATCCAATGCTTAGGGGCCAAATAATAATAGGTCGAGCCACCTTTTGAATGATGAACCGTATGCTATCTTCGGATGGGTCCGGCTCATGAGCGGGTTTCACGTAGAATGGGCATCCTATTAGAGTCCTGCCGGCATATAGAATCTTGATGACGGTAAGTACCGATTGTCCCCTGACCTTTGAGATGCTAGGCTCCAGTCTGTTTCCCCCAAGAACATCAACATTGGTTTTTTCATGTGTAAAATATCGACCCTTTGCCCTGGAAGTTTGTATGACGAAGTGTGTATCAATTTCCTGAAAAAAGGCTTGCGAGTGTTTTATTACGTCTCGCAGCTTTAAAATCCTGTGCCTTCACCTCATACTCGTAATTTCTGGAGTTGGTAATCACAAACACATAATATACCTCAACTCCTACGTGTCCTTGTAAGTGAGGATCTTACCTGTACCTTGAAGTGGGTTGCCATATAACACACAGGTTGTCCATTCTGCAAACGGTCAAGTGTCCCCATGATTGTGCCCATACTGACAATTACGTTACAACCAGGACCATTATATCCTTGGTTGAAAGTAAGATTTATTCTTTTTCAATCATATTTCCTTTCCATCGAATTTGTGGTAATTGTTATTTTATTTTCATACCGTGGCCTGATCAAACTGGTGATTACCTCTTTGTTTTGCTCCCTAGATCAAATTTATTTAAAGTTCTGTGAGGTTGGCCCTATGCAAAGTTTGATCCACTTGTTGTCTTTTTTTATAACCTGTTACCGACCATCCTACTGCTTTGAGCCATGCTTGATACCATTTCATCAACAAGCAACATTTAGCAACTCCACCCCCAGTACCTCGAATCTTGCACCCAGTTATTCCATGAGAAAACTTTGCCTCAGGTCAGTAGCCCAAGGTAACTACTCCAAATGCAGCATCTAACTAAGAGGATCCATTTTCTTAAGAATCCTAGGATTTTATCCCAGACGAAATCCAATTTCTCTCCAATAGTACTGTCTCGCTTATTTCGTGCAGCAAGAATCTGGTTGATAGGTTTTCTCCCCAACCCTGAACAGATAATTATAGCATTCCTAAATTTTTTTTCCTATAAAAATTCTCAGTTCTTGTTCTATAAACAATAGGACAAAAGAGCCTGTCTTTTAGGAAGCCATGATCAAAAATCTTCCTGGATACCACTTCTCTGCTCATTTTTTGCAAAAAACATTCAGTCACCCCAACAGTCCACCAACGAAGTCCTTGAGGGATAGACTTTAAGCTCCAACCTTTCACCTCCTCCATAGAGACCCATACTTGAAAGCTAAATACAGTTCATAACCTACATTTCTCGGGTAGACTCCTCTATACTCTATCGATCAATTTCTCAACAAAGATGATCTACAATGAAAAATTCATGTAAGCTGGGATGTTGACTGCTCATACCTTTGGCAAGCAGTTGGACCATCAGCAAGGCAATTGGAACTTGGCAACCAATTGTCAGGAGCATGGCCTGACGGAAACACGAACTCCTCCTTTATTCTTAACATTTCGCACAATTTCCACCTTGTCTATATCATTATTTATCTTACTTCTCTTAATCCCTGTCTGTCACTTGTCAGATTACAATGATTGAACTTCTTCTTCTTTCTGCGATTCCCTATGTACTGCAGGCCTAATTTCCATTTCTCTTCACCGCCGCCTTTCTGCCAGTCAATCTTCTTGTGTCGTTCTTTGCTGCTTTTCCCTTTCTGCAGTCTAACTTTCTTTCTCTACACAATTCCCTTCTGGCAGTGCCAATCTTCTTTCATCTGCATCGTTCCAATTTCTTAGACCCGTCAAAGGTCCTCAATTTCAGCAAGAACCTCTTGGTCACTCAAGAAGAGCTCCAAGCATACCCAACCAAATTGTAACTGAACTTCCTTTATGTTGTTTCCCCCGTATTCAGTCCCTCTATGCTTCGACTTTCTTCTTTCGAACCGGCTATGTCAAACCCTTCTTCTAATAAAAGCCATACGGCGCGGTTTCAATTAATTTTGTCACATGCCGTAGTCGGGACAAAAAAAGCATAGCTGTTTTGGCACTACTGTGTAACAAAGCAGGCCAGAGTCGAAAATTATGGCCAAGGTCCGCACATGTGTGTCAAACTCAGAAGTAAATAATAACAATTACTAACCACCAAGTTCAAATTACTCTAAATATAATCATAACTAATAAGGGACAAACACTAGGCAACCCCCTAGAGTGATCTACCTAATCCTTTGTAAAAATTCCACCTGAAACCTTCAAGGTCTACCATATAATTCTAATATTCATCCTGCAAGTGAATTACCCGCCCACCGAACGAATCATTTTTAATAATAGATGAATGATTCAAAATACCAAGAGATCGAAATACGCAACCCAAAATATGTGTTGGTTGAGATATTGCTGAAGAATGATAAAAAAATAAATTACAGGTCGAGGCGGGGACTTAAGTCGAAGCAAGACAAGGAGCTTACCATGTAGAAGGTTCTCTATCTATCGTACTAAGAGTAGATGGTAGTTATAGATATACCTTGAGGGGGACTTGCCTAGCCGGCCACATCAGATATAATAGCAATCACAGTGGTCCAGAATTATTACTGTGAGAATATGTGTGAATGACTACGATTAAATGTGTACTATAGGGTATGTGTATGATGAAGTGTAAAAGGAAGAATCCTTCAACAACAACCACATGGTAAACAATTTAATTTAATGTATCCACCACCCTTGACATACACTACTTATGCACGTGCCAAAAATGACACTAAATACATGCTCTAACAGAGCGATATCTTAAATGGTCAGGTTCTCAGACTTGATAACTTTTATCAAATAACAATATGTATTCCATAGCATGTCAATTGAATGAAATATCAGTCAAGTCCCTGATATCCAAATACAAAGCGTAACCAAGGAGAATCACAAATCGCTTTTATAATTACATATGATTAATATGACAGAATATATCATATGTGCGAATACTGGTAGTGGACTCAATTAATGTAATAAAAAGCAATCCTAGTGAGTCAGTTTGTGGTAATTAAGAGTAAAATATGAAGGTATATACTGGGTACTTTTATATAGTTTCAACGCTCTGGTTAGTATATGTCAATCATCGCGACTTCAATAAGATTTTCTTAACTTGGCAAACTATTATTGCGAGTAAAACCATACTCTTCAGTTCCTGCTAATAGAACAGAACATCCTGCTCTCCTCCTCATCGAATATAGATAATCGTTACATTATGTATATCTGAAAAGAATTGTGGGAGTACATAGAATTTTTAGAGCTCATCTGGCCACATCCAGCATATCCTTGCGATGAATGGTAGCTGTGACAGAAAAGACTACCTCTGACTGACTCATTACTTGTTCCCCTCCCCCTGTTTGCACACTTATTAGGACGCAAGCCTTGAGAAACCGTCATACAGATGAGCTAGACATGTGACTCAAAAGGGAGTATGCTGTCCGACTACTGGTATTCATCAGACACTGACAACAGAGAGCTGCTCAAATACCATGCAAGCACCAGACTGGTCCCTGAAAATCAAAGAAGGATGAACCTACTACTTCATAACAAATTGATACTCTAGTTTGCTACACTGAGCGACAATAGGTCACAAACATTATAGTTCATGAAGCTTTTAGGAGCCAGCTGTCAGCTTTCATCTTGAAATACTTTATAAACCAGTATTTAGCCCCTTAATGGTTACTTACGCCCTCTCTGCAATTCCCCAGCATTATTTTCTTATCTAACAATGGATCTAGGTGTCAGTGTACTGTTTAGGCCATACCATTCCGTTTACCTTTTCCTTTCCGTCCTTCTCCTCCTACCACCTTCATGTTCATTCTTGGAGCATTATAGGCTTTACATCAATGGTATTCTATTCTGAAACTACCCATATATACAGGCATAAATTAACAATTTTTACTATACACTTTTCTATTAAAAGTAAATAGGAGATAATATTCATAACCTACCACAATTCATTTGTGAAATACACAGATAACGTTATGACTAGCAATGAACTTCCTGGCACAAATACTGGCAATCAATTCCCCCCGTTGCTTGCTTATGTTCCAGGCTTTTATTTAGGCCAAAATATGACAGCTGGCTCAAACGCACTAGTAGCTTTAATCGAAAGCATTGAAATTTGTATTAAGTGGTCTCATGAGCAAAGTGATACCTCCAAAGTTTAATATAAACAGCGAGTCTTGCCAATGGAGGCCGGACGTTTCTGAACAAGTTGATTTGAAAAAATTTTATACCTTCCCAGACATTCGCCCCCTAACAACCAAAGTAATAGTATTATTTATATTCCCGACCACAATCGGTTTATGGTCTTATAATTTGTTGCCTCCCGCGATCAATTTTGGAGTTTACAAATGTAGGGCTATTATCTGTACGTGAAGTTTTTATTTTCAAACACGATGTAATAAAAAAAAGTGAATGAGCATAAAATGATTATCATGCTGTCTAGGTGCATTTTCCCCACTAATTTATTTTTTATAACATTGTTAAAATACCCTAATACTATGTTTTGCCGTAAACGTTTTTAACAAGATTCTTTATTGTCATGCAATGCTTCTAAGGAAACCCAAATATACACAAAGTTTAAGAGAGTGCTAAGAGGCTTGCTAATCAAAATATGCAATATTTTGAAGTCTACCTTGGTCCTGTATTCTGAAGATGTGCTGTTATTGGTGTACTGTTAATGTTATTCAAACGAAAACGCCATCATAAAAGGTTATCTTTATCTAATGAACGTATAATTTTTTTTTCGCCTCGTGATTTATTAAAACCGATAGAGGCTCTTGTGTCCTAGTATACGAAGAAAAACACACTTACCGTACTGGTAACAAATAGATAAGTAGCAGAGAGGGCCATACAACGCAGTGAAAGAGAGTAATTGTAGTATCGCGATAACTCAAGTTTGGGTGGTGTCATTAAAGCGAGACTGGCGAATGTTTTAATTTTGCATTGCGTTATCCTGATTTTCATCCTCGTCCTTCTCTCTATCCTTTAGTCCATCTGTCTTTAGTTACGCCGTGTATAAAATGGAATGAATGAAATATTAAAATTAGGTCATTGTGATCAGCTTGGGTATCTCCCAATAGGTTTTTGGCAAAAATACAGCACATATTTCCATTGAAGAACGCGGGTAATAATACATTAGGCTTTTACTAATCAGCGTTAGTTAAGCGTTCAAATTAGCCGACGAAGTAAAAACCAAGTGGATTTTGCTGAGTTGACTGTCAGACTCCAACGCCTAGCTGAGCCCACAATTGGATGAGGTCCAGTGCGGATTCCGAGCAAACCGAAGTACTCAAGACCTAATCTTCACACTCAGACAGCTGAGTGAAAAGGCCCTTGAGTATAAGAGCGAGATCCATCTTTGTTTCATAGATCTGGAAAAGGAGTTTGACAGGGTCCCTTGGAGCAAACTTTGGGACTGTTTGGCAAGGAAGAATATTCCAGCACCTCTGATTCATGCTATACAGAGCTTCTACAAGTCTTGCAGAAATTATGTGAGGACAGCAAACCATAAGTCAGAAGAGTTCAGGACCACCACTGGTGTAAGACAAGGTGATATCCTATCACCTTACCTCTTCATACTCCTTATGGACGATGTCATCAAGGCATGTAAGGAGAGAACAAGAAAGTATTCAATGGGGTACTGGAAGATAAGACAGGTCTATATTTCAGAGCTGGCATTTGCTGATGATGTTGCCCTGATTGCTAAATCAGAGGCACATCTCCAATCCAACCTGCAAGTCTGGAAGGAAGAGCTGGAGAAGAGAGGGATGGTCATAAGCAGCTCTAAAACAAAATCCATGGTGATATCACGAGAAGAAAGAAGACATCAGATTAAGCTGGGAGAACAGGTCCTGGAGCAGGTCGATCACTTTAAATACCTCGGAGCTATTATAGACCGAAAGGGAGGCATCAAAGAAGAGTTGGCCACTCGAAAAGCAGCAGCTGGGAGACTTTTTCAGGCCATAAATCGAGGATTCCTCAGCAAGAGAGAGGTTGGTAAGAAAACGAAGATGGCTGTATACCGCTCCACCTATGTCCCAGTCTTGACATATGGATGCGAGTCATAGGCAATGACTACAACCCATAAAAGCCAGATCCAAACCTCAGAAATGAGGTATCTGAGGAAGGTTGTTGAAGTAACAAGAAGAGACATGGTACGCAACCAGACGATACGTCAAGGCCTAAAATGCCACCCCCTGCAGGCCCAAGTAGAACAGTCCCAACTAAGATGGTTTGGCCATGTCTGCAGAATGGGAGAAGATCGGCTACCACGACAAGCATGGGAAACAAAGAGCCAAGGATCCAGACCCCGAGGACGACCCAGAGTCCGTTGGGAGGACAACATTAGACAATCTTTGAAGGACCGAGGACTAGAATGGAACCAGGCCAGGAGGAAGACAGCCGATAGAATAGTCTGGCGCTCTCTCTTCCAAACCTCTACACCTCACGGTAGAAGGGGAACGACTAAGTAAGTAAGTATATATATATATATATATATATATATATATATATATATATATATATATATTATATATATATATATATATATATATATATATATATTATATATAATTCTTCTTCTTCCGTCCTTAGCCACGGACCGACAAAGCAGTTCGTGGCCAGTACGCCTAGTGGCGTCTTAGGGCAACAAGAAATTAATTGTTGTTCCGTTACGCCTAGTGGCGTTTATTGGTACAACAAAAAAATCAATTGTTGTTTCCGTAATCAGAGCGGCTGGCAAGCGGGTGATCAGCCCGCTGTGTGTGTGTGTATATATCCTCAGCAATGCGTACAAGTGTGGAAAAACCATTCCCTGCCCATTCTTTGATGTTATCAGCCCAGGATTTTCTTTGCCTTCCTCTTCTCCGTTTACCTTCGACTGTTCCCCGGAGGATCATTTTCGAAAGGGAGTCATGATTTTCTCTCTAACATAGACATTTGTTTTGTGCTCTTTATAGCAAATGCGCAACATTCTTCTATAACATTTATACTCGAAAGCCTGAATTCTTTGCTCCGTATCTGCAGTGAGTGTCCAGCCCTCATACCCATACAAGAGAATAGATAATACAAGTGATTTGTATAATTTGATCTTCACAGGAAAACTGATGTTACTTTTCCAGATCACGTTCAGCCTTGTCGTGGCAGCTGAGGCCATCTCAAGACTTGTCTTGATTTCTTTACTTGATCTTCCATCACTACATATAGTGGACCCCAGATATTTAAAGGTGTTAACTTCTTCTAACGTTTGCCCATTTAACGTAATGTTGGTCGGAACATGTTTCTTATGGCTATTCACCACTATCTTGCTTTTTTTCTATAGGCCTACCGGTATTAATTTCTATCCCATATGTTCTTGTTACTTTCTCCAGTCTAGAGGTAAAGTCTTGAAGTTCTGATTTGGGACCCAAAGATGCAGCAATAGAGAATGCAGTCAGCGACCCATAGCTTGACTGCTTGTATCAGGGTCAGCGAACCAGAGCTTACCAAGACTCTACTCCACCTCCACGTGGTGGTCCTGGAAACAGATTGCATCACTGCAGTCTGGCTGAGAGAGTAGGGATCGCAGAGGGAAGGCAAACCCGGTCCCAAAAAATGCCGTGCTGAAGTCGGATGTGTCGACCGAAAGGTGCAGATATCACAGCTTCGGCGTAAACAGACACAACGCAACCAACGTTCTTTTCAGGGCGAACGAGGAAGAAGAAGTTCTGATTCTGTTCCAGCTATAAGATCGATATCATCAGCAAAACGTAGATTGCAAAGAAGTCGGCCTCCAATCGATATGGTTGTTTTATAATCATAGAGAGCCTCCTGCATAATATGTTCTAGATATATATTAAAGAGCACTGGGGACACACACACACACACACACACACACACACACATATATATATATATATATATATATAGTTCTTTTGAAAAGGTGATGGGTGGAGAGCGAGCACTTAACAGCTGACCATTATTGCCTCTTCTCGTTCCATCTTGGTCTACCTTGTTTAACCTGAAAATTTGTTATAATTGGGGTATTTAGTGTCATTTTATTTACAGTACTAATTTTGTATTAAATTTAAATAACTATTGTCTTTTGCAGTTGCTATTTTTGATTCATATTAGTAATTGTCATTTTATTTTGTTTTGTATTGTTCATAGATAACTATTGTCATTTGCACTTGGTTTTAAGTTGTATTAGTATTTATTCTTTTTGTTGTTTGAGTTTTTTTTAACCTCGTTGTCTTTCCTTGTCCTATGAGTAGTTAGTAAGTTAGCTAATTTTTCTGGTTTTTTTTTAATGCTTTGTTAGTTTTTGTTGCTTAATTTCTATTTGGTTGAATGTCTATTTTGAAGTACCGGTATTATTTTTGTTATTGTTGTTAATATTTTCATAGTTACTAACTGTGGCAGCCCATGGTTGTATTATGAATCCTATTATATGGCAATGTCTGTCCAGGTTCGCTTACCTCTGTGGTTAGCTATAATATGCTGTATACCACAACAGTCACACACACACAGCACGTGATGCAATAACGCCATGGCAATTTGAACAGCGTTTATTTACATATGAGATCATTGCTGTCTGCTCTGACCTCCACATTTGGTCCATCATAGATTATATAATATGTAAAGTCTTTCTTTCCTTACACTCTCTCTCTCTCTCGCCCAGTATCGAATCCACACCTTCTGACCTTTTAACCATCAGTGATCATTCAGGTGCTATAGTCTCTATATTCTATTCTTTCTTCCTTACAGTCTCCTAGATTATTGTTATTTATATCCTCTCAGTGTTCAGGTTATCTTGATGGGACCAGACATCTCCAGGGGTGTTAATTTCCCTTGCCTCACTGAAGAATAGGACTACTGTCTAAATGAAATAAAGTTCACTCTATGTACCTTTTCCTTTCTGAATAATAACTAACTCACACCATTTCTCCTTCTAGACAAGAATTCCCACTATTCAATAATTCGGGTTAATCATTTCCCAAACTACTTCTTGTCCACGAAATATTTATCACATAAACTACTTGAGTACGGCCATTAACATGGCTACCCGCATATATGCGGCTTCCCTCTCTGGCTCACGTTTCTGTACTGCCCGCTAAGAAAGCGTGATTCACTAGATTCTCGTTCACCTCTGTCATACACATCATTGTTTGCGCATCTCCTTTTTGTACTCTATCTGAACCTTCCCATTCATAATTCTCCTTATTCCTTCTCTTTGACTGTAAATCGTTCCCCAACTGCCACATTATCTCCCTTTCTCCCCTAAAAATAAATTATTTATCCGTAGGAGAAAAAATTTATTTTAATGACTGTACCAGCCGTTATTGTACTTAACTATGTATCAAAACAAAAACAATATCCTTAGCAATGTGCTGTTACAACCCTAGCTCAGCACATTATCAATTACTATCTGTGTCAAAGGACAATTTCCTTTTACACAACAGAATTAAATTGTACTGAGAACATACATTCATCAACATCTCGTTCCCATTTACGACCTCTCATCTTTGCTTTTTTTCTCCTATCTGCTCATATTACATGATTTTAAAAACATACATTTGACATGTTATACATTCCACTTCCTTAGTGGTCTTCATTTTTTTTTTCATATCACTTAACATGTCATTATTTTCTAACGTTACAACATATTATCATAACAAAACTGAGGAATAACTGTTATCCCGTCACTTTTCTTAAGTGACCTTTCCTCTTCACATTTATGACTGTTCTTAACCCTTGTCTTTCTCACTCACATTCTGCCAACTGTGTATTTATCCATACAAAGTTTATTTCCTTTTACACATCCAGTCACTCCTATTGTCATACATGTAAATTCCTCATATCGTATTATCTTCTGTCACCACACACCTGGTGTAAACTGTCTGGCCTTCCTCTTCTCTCGTATAAAGCCAAACATGTCTTCTGTCATGTCTCTGTATATAAATAATTCATGATGGCCTGAGCCATTTACTATCATGGCAACACTGAATTGCCATCCTCCTGTCCACCCTTTTACTAACTAGACTTCTGTCCTTGGTCTATTACGCAGAAATATTTTCAACTTCTTTGGTCTACCTATCTGATTCTATGTCAAGCTGGTACTTTTCGTGTATTGTATCTATCTCTTCCAGTCTTGTCTTCCGTACTGCTCTTGGACGCCTATAGGATGTGTCCATGTCCTGTACTTCTTCTATCTTCTCTTTCCTATTGTCCACCTTCGCTGATCTTACTTTCTCTTTCAGTATTATCTGCATCAGTTCATCTTTTGTATTATTTAACTCGATGCTATCCCTATGCTGTGGTACCGCTACTTCTTTAGCCGCTTGTCGGTTCATCCTTTTTACACTGAGTGGTATCCTAGACTTTCTCGTATTGTCTAATACATGTGACCATGTTTCCTTTTCTCTCATGACGTCTTTCTCATTGTGTGCTGGCCCCAAGTGTGACGCTACAGCATCAATCTCTGTTTGTGTTAATCCACATCAATTTCTGTCAACATTAACAATATAGTTAACAACATTTTAACTAAGTTGGTAAGGGGAGGAGAAAAAAGCTGTTAATATCATATCCTCTTGTTTGTCTTTCTTATGTTGAAAATTCTTCCTGGCGTTCTACCCAATATTTTCTGGTATCCGTACGGTACCGGTATACAATTTTCATTATTTTCTCACAATGTCCAGGTCCTTTCCCATTATACATAATGTAGAAAGTACTCAAATATTTATTTCAGATCTTCAAAAATCTCCACGTCCTTATTGTAATGACGATCCAGCTAAGTCATTATTTTCTAATTCAATCACCGATTTCCACATTTCCTACTATATATTCAAAACATATGCAATAACACCTATTCAAAAAATTTTACAAGTGCACTGTAATAATCGACATTTCAATAAATCATCATGAATTTTCAAATTGAAAATTTTCAAACATTTTCTTTGAACCAAATTTCAATGATCATACTACCAATGTTACCAACATCTTACTACAAATGTACAAAGTGGAAAAACAATTTCAAAACACCACGAATTTCTCATATTAGTTCCTGTATTTCTTTACTCCATATAGTTAAAAATCCCTTGTTTTGGTACATCCTTCCTGGTACTCCAAACAATATGTGTCCATGTTATCTCGAGGTGTCCCTGTATCAAGTATGCAATCCTTTTTCTTTTCTTCAACATCTATTTTAATCATCTATGGTGCTCCATCCATACACAGTTAAGTCATTTGTAGTCGTCCTGTTATTTATTTTCTCTCGGAGTCAATCATTGAGTCACTTTTCCCACCATATGTTCAACACATATGCAATAATACATATTCAAAAATGGTTATAATTGTACTGCAACAAATCAACATTTATATGTCATCATAATTTTCAAACTGAAAATTTTCAAAACCTCATAGATTATCCCTATTAATTCTCATATGAATCTACATCACGTATTTTGCATTTCTTAATCCATATATACCCGGGTTCCTTATGTACTGATGATCTGAATCCATGAAACAATCAAGTCATTTCCAGTGTATCCATATTTTCCAAATATATATCCTTATATTTTCAAAGTCTGCATGCAATGTTATCGCTCCAATATGTGAGTTATTCTTGGTGTCACATAATGTTATCTTTCCAATCAATTCTTTTATGTTCGCATATTTTAGTAACATATTACTTATTATATTTAATAATATTTTCACAAAAATTAAAAATCATAGACAAAATCATGAATGCAACAATCAACATTGTAGTTATGTCATAACATTTTGACAAAATCCAAAATTTTTTTTTACATATGTGCAGTGTTCTCAACACTAGATCTGTCCTCGCAGGTCGAGGATTTTTCAGATCTATTTAGTGTTTACAGCATCTGCTGTCAGTACATCATGTCTGAAACAGCCAGATGGGCATTCTATAATTCTTAAATTTAACAATCTTCAGTCATGTATTATTTTTTCCCTCTATGTTTCTGTAACACAGTATCTTTGGTGGGGGTAGATATCCTTCTCGATCTATGTATTCTCTTTTTTTAAAATATATATTTCCATCGCGTGTGTCCTGAACACGTATTATCCTTGAGAGTGGATCATATTCTATGAATCGTCAGGGGTGAACAGACCTCAGTATGTCAAAATGCAACAGTCATTTTTTTACTATCTGACATATCATGTCATTTTGCGAGGCAACAGAAATGTTAGAGTACCACAAACATCTCTTCAACATCATCCAAACAGTAGCAAACTATAATCATTTGGTTATACATTATACAGCAACGCTCATATAACCTAGGCATTTGCCAAAAATCAGGGGGAATATCATCTCCTGTATGGAGGTATCTCTTTTCTATAATCTTCTGGGTGCAGCAATATTCTTCCAGTATTTTCAGTTATTTTTTCTCATCGGCATATTTTCCTTTGGTGTGTCCGTAACACCTGTAGTTCATGTATGATTATCATAATCCAGTCGTATCTCTTTTCCGTGTATAGTCCAAACACTTATGGTTCCAGTGTTCGGCAAATATTTTCTTCTGATTTCTTCTATGTTCCTAGAATCTACAAGATTATTCGATTTTATTCTCTCGTCTCATTTCGTAACCACGAAAAGACTGCAAAATTATTCATTTTCACAATATCAATATGGAGAATTAGTGCATCATCATCAGTTGCCATCTCCACAACGAAGGTTGGCTGTAATGGATCTCCAATGTCTTCTGTCTCTTGTCTTGGTGGTGCACTCTGATAGACTCTTTCCTGTCCATCTATTGATGTTATCTTCCCACTTATAGCGCTGTCTTCCCCTTGCATGTTTGCCTTCAACTCTCCCTTCTGTTATGGTCTTCTGCAAGGTGTTATGCCTTTTTATGTGGCCAAAGTATTTTAGCTGCCGAACTTTGACCTCCCTCATTAGTTCTCTTTTCATACTTAGATTTTCTAGGACCTCCTTATTTGTTTTTATCTCTTTCCATGAGATACGCCCCATTCTTCTATATATCCACATTTCAAGAGCCTCAATTCTTTGTTCCAAATGCTTATTCATCGTCCATGTTTCTGCACCATACAGAAATGCAGAATATATATAACACTTTATGATTCTCAGTTTTAATTTGTGAGATAACTGTTTGGATGTCAGTATATGTTTCATGTTGTTGAATGTAGCTTTGGCCATTCCTATTCTCTTCTTGATTTCTGTTTCACATCTGCCATCTTCTGTTATTATATGACCAAGATATACTTAGCTCTTGACTTGTTCCAGGATTTTCCCATTTACGCTTATCTTTAATGTGGGTTTATCGTCTGTTTTGCTAATTATCATAGTTTTTGTTTTCAGTCCTGGTATTTCCTGTATCTGTTTGAAAATTTTTTCGGTGTATAAATTAAATAGGCAGGGAGACAGCACACAACCTTGCCTGACATCTCTTTTTATGTCTATCTATGGTGACTTCAGAACAATCAGCCTGATGAGTCATGCAATTAAGATACTGCTCAAAATCATACAGGAAAGAATAAAAAGTAAAGTAGACAGCGAAATCCAAGAAGAACAGTTTGGTTTTAGACGGAACAGTGGAACAAGAGAGGCAATATTTTGCCTAAGAATATTAGCAGAAAAATATACAGAGGTCCAAAAAAGTATGTATATGTGCTTCATTGACTATAAGAAGGCTTTTGACAGAGTCCATCATGAGAAAATAATTGAATGCCTCAAAGACATAGGTATTGATGGAAAAGATATAAGAATACTCAGTAACCTTTATTGGGAGCAAACTGCCACAGTAAGATCGGGAAGGAATTATTAGTGCATAAGTAACATAAAGAAACGTCAGTTCAAAAGAACATTAATTACTTCCTCTAACTCCGCTGTTGTAGGTTGAACCATCCTGCCAATTTTCTTTGTCTTGATTTGCTTTATCTTCTCAATTTTCAGCCAGTAATATCTATTGCCTTCTTCGTCTGTTGTATGATCAAGTTCTTCTGACATGTAGCCTTCTGTAGTTTCACCAGAGTCTACAGTACTGTCTTCTGTACTTGATGAATCAGAATTGTCTTTTTATTTTAGTTAAAATAAATAGTCTGTTTCCAAAAAATTGTTATTTTATGTTATTTTATGCTTTTAGCTTTAATTTCACATCAATTATCTGTTTCAGTCAAAATGGTACTTTATGATAAGTTATGTTTGTGTCTTGGCATAAATGAATGCCAGAAGTGACGGACGTACGGTCACACATTGATGACAGCACGAAAGAACATTTTTTTTTTTTTTTAAATGTAAAACTTTTGCCTCGTGTTGGCGAGGCGTGTCCTGTTCAACCTAGTCGGTTATATTAGGGCGCATGTCCAAATATAAAAGACCCTTAGGTCTAGGATGATCAAGAACATGACTTCCGCGACATTACTTAGTCGCAGCTGAATACTTCGAAAAATAAATTACCTAATAATGCTGAAAACCTGGCTAATGGAAAACCTTTCACAAAATTTCCAAATTTAATAATTTCATACACATGACAATAGTGACAGACAATACATTTCTGTGCCATAAGAATAATTTCAGTTTTTAGGATATCATGTATGCTGTAAAGAATTACTTGAAAAAAATATTAGCGAAGGAAACTGAAAAAGAAATGAGATGTTTAAAAAAAATACATTTGTGACATACATTTTAGCATACATTAAGTGAGCCCTATTCGGTTTGAAATGAAAGAAGTTCTATAGCTTACATTGCCTATGCACAGAAGAAAATAGATTAATTTAAAAAAAAACATTAAGTAGCCTATATTTTATTGAAAATTGCATCCAATAAAAAATAATGAACAGCCTGTTCTCTCCTAATCAGATACTATTTTTCCTCAGGGAATTCCATAATCACTTTTTACATTTTCTTCTTGCTGGTTCCAGGGAGCTCAGAATGTGCTGTCACTGGCTTCTCTGTTGTTTGGTCATCTTTTGGTGGATTAATAATAAGCACAACACAGACCATGTTATCTGCTTCTTCCCTGTTGTGCCAGGCCTTTTCAAGGCAGCTCATTATTACACTTCTCGCATGCTTTTTCCAGTACTTAAATTTCAACTGGAAAAAAGAATGGATAATGTTATATTAAAGAAACATACCATCATCAATAAGATGGTGTTCATTTTATTTGACAGATCTCTCTAAAACATATGATTAAGATGCAGCTTACTTTACCCGACAGTAGGCGGTCAGTAAGATGATGCACAAAAACATGAGGTGATGGCGTTACGTTGAGATGACTGCAGCGCTGGATTAACAATTACGCAATATAAGCACATGTTTAGGGCATCAGCGGAACAAGGAGGTGGGGCCGAAAAAAGGGGGGGGGGGTGCACCACAGAGTTTTTTTCCAGTGCCGCATGAGCAGCCTATTGAACGCTTTTTAACCTTTTTTGGAACCTAAAAGCCATACCGGTGAGGAAATGACAAAGCAAGTGTTGCAGTACAAGTAGGCCTACTTATGTGAAGTTTGCAAATTAAATTTTTCAAAATGTAGGGGTCAGTCCTACGACAACGCTGCTAACATGTCTGGGCATTATAAGGGGAAGCAGCAACAAAATGTAGTGGTCAGTCTTACAACAACGTTCCTAACATGTCTGGACGTTATAAGGGGAAGCAGCAACAAAATGTAGTGGTCAGTTCTACGAAAACGCTGCTAACATGTCTGGGCGTTATAAGGGGAAGCAGCAACAAAATGTAGTGGTCAGTCCTACGACAACGCTGCTAACATGTCTGGGCGTTATAAGGGGAAGGAGCAAAAAATTTTGGAAGAAAATAAGTTTGCTGTATATGTTCCCTGTGCAGCCCATTCACTAAATCTGGTAGGCCGCAGTTAATTTCTTCTCTACAGTGTAAATGCTCTATACATTTTTTTCTGCCTCAATCAGTCGGTGGGAAATTCTTAAAGTTTGTATTGGAAATGAATGTGTTAAAATCCCTCTCTGATACCAGATGGGAGGCACATTCTATGGCAACAGCAGCAATTCTGAAGTCTTTCTTTGAGATTTTGGAAGCTTTAGAATGTCTAGCTGAAGATCAATCACAAAAGGGAGACACTAGAAGAGAAGCAGACAATATTGCAAATAAGATGCGAGAGCTGTTTTATGTTGAGCCTTTGGGATGAGATTTTGCAAAATTGTCAGAGAGCAAGTAAAGTTCTGCAAAATGAGGATGTGAACTTAAAATCAGATCTGTATGGGCCATTAGCTGACCAACTGCGCACTTCAAGAGATGACTTTGAAAGATTTGAAGCAATTGCAAAGGAAATACTACCAGATGTTGATTATAATAGTTGCCCATCGCAAGCGAAGATGGCAACAACTTCAGAATTGAGTTGTGACACATCTGTGCCGTGATCTCGTGTGGCTAATTAGTCCTATTTTGGCCATACAAGCCCTGCCACATATGGGTCACACATGGTTAGAGTCGATAGTAGTGTTGCTGTGCATTCTGGCTTTTCTTGCAGCACGCTTGCCTTCTGCCTTATCAGCTAAATTCTGTTCTGCAATGCGAGCGCCTTGAGTAATGTTTGTCCGCCAGGCACAGCGATCCTGTGCGATAGTCTTACAGGAGGAGACATCAATTTAGATGTTGATTACAATGCCGCTCAAAGTCGTAAACGTATCAGAAAGAATCCATGACGGCAATGCACCAGAAATATAAATGAATCATTCATTCATCATTCATAACCCTCCATTCCCAAAGGAGCATAGGCCTTCAACAAACACATGCCAGGTCCTCCTGTCACGTGCCATCATCTCAAGTTATTTCCACGTTCTCTTTAGCATTTCACCTCTGTTTCCAGCTCTCTTCTCCATGTGCTTTTTGGTCTACCTCTGCCTCTCTTGCCCTGGGGGTTCCAGAACAAGGACTGCCTTGTAATGCTATCAACAGGTTTCCTCAGTGTCTGTCCTATCCATTGCCATCGTTTTCTTCTCATCTCTTGTTCCACTGGCACTTGTCTAGTTCTTGTCATCAGTTCCACGTTGGTAACCTTGTCATACCATTTTAAACCCTCTATTCTACGCAAGCACCCATTTATGAAAGTCTATAGCTTTTTGGTTGTTGTCTTTGTTTTTCTCCATGTCTCAGAGCCATACATTAGGACTGACTTCACATTTGAGTTGAAGATTCTTATTTTCGTGTTGGATCCAATTTCTCTTGATCTCCATTTCATTTGTCTCCCTTTGCTGACTAAGCCTGACAATCCTTCTCTTCTTTATTCTCTATCACCTCTATTAAAACTAATAAACAACAATTTTTAACCCTGTTTAACAGTTTCATTTAATTTCAAAACTCTTCTCAAATGTTCACTCGACTCGATATATAATCATATTATCCCGCTCTATGAAAATTAGCTCAAACCGACATTCCTAACACTGACTAATATGTTACTCGAAATCCCCGACTTATAACCTCTTTCCCTATCTCAGAATGAAGCATGTAAAGGCAGAAAATTTGGGAGAATACTGTAGCTTCATCGCTTCTCGGCCTTTTGACTAAGAACAAGGTGTCTAAGCCAGGGCCAAGATCACACAAATTTTACACAATAAAGTCATTGACCTCACTTTATGCCCCAAAAGGGGTATTTAAATAAAAAAAAAAAGAAAAGAAAAACAGGAATGCCAGCATCAAGCACAGATGAAAGAAATAAATAAAAAGAAAGCAGTTTATTTGAGGAAATAAGAAGAAAACAGAGTTATACATGTATAATTCCCAAGTGTTTCTGAAGAGGGAAAGTATAGAAGTACAACTATCTCAGGTTTGTTGTATATGGTGCTTGAGGTTGTGAACTGGGCTAGCAACTTCATCTATAAAAGATATTTCTACAGAAGCGACAGCTGCAGGAATACTCGACTGCTGTGATGCAAGCTTCCTACAAGGAGACAAGCTGCAGCTGTGGCTTTATGCTCTTGAGAGAGCAAACAGGAAAACAATGATGAAATTTAACAGACACAAAACTAAAAGTTCTAGAGCTCATCAACTATCCATAGAAGCAAACAAACAAGAAGCATTAGATGAGACAAGAGGTGATGACAGGAAACTCTACATATGTCATTACAAATGGGGGCAATCTGATCATCAGAAATAATTTCTCATGGACTTTTTTTTTTTGGGGGGGGGGGGGGTGTGTCACTAGAGCCATGACTCTGGTTTTTCTCCCACCTGTACTAGGACTTGAATCAAGTCCACCTAGACTGCAGCTTCTACAATCACTCTTGGTTTTTATCTAAGCTGCCAGTATGAGGCAATTATGGAACCTTTTTGTTGCATTTAAATAACTGGACAGGACCGGAAGGTTTGCCATGTTTTTATTCAGGATGTATGATCCAGGTGAGCTCAAAGATATGTAAAATGTATAGATAGTTCCATAGCAAGTGTTTGAGATTTCATTATTCTAGGCCCACCTTTATGAGGTGAGATATAAATGTATGGAAGTGTGAAAATCAAAAGTTTATTGAGTTGTCTGTGAAATTAGATATAAGGGCAACTTACCAGTATTTTCAACAACAACAAAAACCCCAAAGATTTAATCTCAGTACACTAAACTTTCACACGAAACTTCCCCAAGTGGTAAATACTCCCATATGTGTTAGTAGAACAAATCTTTATAATGTTTTCAAATTAACCATATACTTGTGCTGATGCCATGAATATAGGGGGTTAATAATTCTAATTTTCCTGCGTAGTTTCCAGGTGTCCTTCAAAAGAAACAGTGCAACTACAGCGCCCTCATCGTGTAAAACTAGTTGCCACAGAAACCACATCTGTAATAGCATGTGACTACTTAGAAGTGTTCAGCAGGGTATTTTTCTGACTACTATAACCACGCTAACATTGCGGGAGTTATCATAGAAATAGTGACGTAAATAGGAATAGCCATACTCCCTGTAAGATCGCTTGATAGAATGACCAGTAAATAAATTAACAAAATAATAGTTTGTCCATAGAAACGGTGGCCAGAATCGCCCACCACCGAAATAATTTTCTGAAAATGAGTTGTAGAAAAGAGCCATTACAGGATGGATGTGATTCTAACTTTGTGTAGTGAACAACCTGGCGTACCCTCGGGCTGTCACATAAGTCCTGGCTTCTACGTTGAAATATTCAACAAAAACTTTAGTGTATTTCCTTATTCTTCAAGTATTCCTTAGATATTAAGAAAAGATGAAATTATACTTCATTAAAAAAACTACAATGCAGAACATTATTCTGAGGCTGGCAAACATGCACTTACAGGACAATCTTGAAAGCAGAGTTCATTGGCCAGAACATGTTTAGCTACATTCACAGGTGTCATGACCTTTGTTACTCCATCTGAAGCAAGCACAAAACATTTATGGATGCTCGTATCAATCTTTAATTCAAAGACGTCCGGTTCTTGACTTACTACTAGTCGACCAGTGCGTCTGCTACGACTCCATAGTACACCTGAAAGAGTAAATCAAAGAAAATATGGTTAAGAGATCTGAAGAATGAAACGAAAATGCGATGAAGTCATGAAAAGACAATGAGAAGACAGCTTGTGACAGGACATAACATGTGTTTGCAGATAAGCTCTGAAGAAGCAATTGTCTAAGACAGCTGGTCAGAGCTTAAAGAAGACCATGATTTACTGTGCACAGGACACAGATAAATGATGCAATGATAAAAATAACCTATCCTCTGTGTAATGGGCCATTTTGTAATGAATGATGCAGCCTCCACAGAGCAATTCATCAACCATTTCACTTTTTTACTCTGAAGCTGGCTATCTCACAGTTTTTTAATAGTGGTTTCTGTAGACATTTTTTCTACATGATGATCATGTTAGCCCCAGGTACAACATCATATATACTTCCTTCCTATAAATGCCTGAGGTAGCAGAACTACATTATGTCTTCAGTACAAACATCTGTTATTTACTATGAGCAGCATCTTATATGGCTACCAGCATGTACGGTATGTGTAAGCAATAACTGAATGAAGTATATATATATATATATATATATATATATATCTATCTCTATATATATATATATATATATATATATATATATATATATATATATATATATATATATATATATATATATATATATATATATATATATATATATATATATATATATATATATATATATATATATATATATATATATATATATATATATATATATATATATATATATATATATATATATATATACTGTTAGAAGTTTAATTTAGTATCACTGCAGTATTTTCTGATGGGAATATGTAATCTGAGGATGTAAGGTTAATCTTTTATTTGATACACAATTTCTATCATCATGTAGCATGTCCTTTGCAGAACGTCGCTCTCATCACAGCCTGCCTGAAAGACTCTCAATCTCTAGCCAGCCCTCCTGCCTCCTCCACTGTCATGTTCAAGGTGTCTTCAATGTCCTGTGTCCATCGTCGTCTTGGTCGGCCCCTGCCTCGCCTTCCAGGTACCATATCCTTCATCACTGCTCTCTCTAAGCCACTATGACGTTTAATGTGGCCAAAATACTTCAGTTTCCAGGACATGATATTGTTTATGAGCCAGTTTTCCTCGATGTTCAGGTCGTGTAGGATGTCTATATTTTTCTTCTTCTTGGTCCAAGATATTTTGAGAATTTTTCTGTAACACTTTGCTTCGAAAGATTCTATTTTTTTTTCTTTAATGTTTGAATAATGGTCCATGATTCACATCCATTCGTTGCTACCAGAAAGATGCATGTTCTCAGAAGTTTTACTTTTATTAATCAGCTGGTGTTATGCCATGGGGTCTTCATTTTATTTAACCTCTGCATTGCTATTGCCAGTCTCCTTCTGACCTCTTTTGAGCAGTCTCCATTGCTGTTAATTATGGAGCCAAGATATTCAAAATTTGTGACATTTTCAATTCCCTCATCATTGATGGTAATTTTTGGTTGGTATCTTGTTTTGTCAGTGGACATTATCTTTGTTTTTTTTTGGTGTGTTCAGAAAAAGGTTCTGATCCTCACTGTGTCTTTTGACAGACAGGATTAACTGTTCTAGCCCCTTGGCACTGTTTGAAAGAATAACTTTCATCTGCGTACCTGAGTTCTGGGATCGCGTTTCCACCAAGTGTGAACGGATCTGGTCGCAATTTTCACATTCTTGGTCACTCCGAACATTTCTCATTATATTTTCTGCATAGATGTTAAAAAGTATGGAGAGAGGAAGCAACCCTGTCTTACTCCCCTTTTCACCTCAAACCATCCTGATGTTTCCACCGCTACTCTGACAGCTGCTTGTTGTTCATGATATAGTGTTTCAATTAGATGGATCAAATGCGCCGGAAACCCCATGTCTCTCATGATGTTCCACAATTTCTGATGTTGTACGCAGTCAAAGACCTTGGTGTAATCTACAAAACAGGCATGAAGATCTACATTGTATTACCTGAATTTCTCGATGATGTTTCTCACATTAAAAATGTGGTCCCTCGTACCTCTGCCTTGTCTAAAACCCACCTCTACTTCATGTATTTCATGTTCTAACTTTCTTTCTTTCCATACATCAGGTGACTGCATGGTTCCTCAAGCTTTTTCCAGCGCAACCTGTCACTAAAGGAAGGCTGAAGCACCGAGTGCTGAAAGTCCTGCAAACTGCGCAGCATTTTCTAACTGGACACATTGATGAAGCTGTTAAAAAAAATTCTTGATACCTGTCCGCTTACACATCTCATTGGAGAGAGAATTTTTGGTGATTTTGACTTTAACATTCACAAGCATCCACTCATCTCCATTCAACATTAAATTTGTGGAAACACAACAAAATAGCTTGAAGTAACAAGAAGAGACATGGTCCGCAACCAGACGATATGTCAAGGCCTAAAATGCGACCCCCTGCAGACCCAAGTAGAACAGTCCCAACTAAGATGGCTTGGCCATGTTTGCAGAATGGGAGAAGATCGGCTACCAAGACAAGCATGGGAAACAAAGAGCCAGGGATCCAGACCCCCAGGACGACCAAGAGTCCGCTGGGAGGATACCATTAGACAATCTTTGAAGGACCAAGGACTAGAATGGAACCAGGCCAGGAGGAAGACAGCCGATAGGATAGTTTGGCGCTCTCTCTTCCAAACCTCTACACCTCACGGTAGAAGGGGAACGACTAAGTAAGTAAGTATCACCATTTGCTATACACAATTAACTAAACAACAAATTACTTACCGAGACTACGCGAAACAATGCTGTAAGCAAACTTGGTTGTTTCTTTACTGGTAGCCTCGCTTTCTTCAAGTCTTGGTTTCCTCCAGACTACCCTGTCAGAACCCTCATATGGTTTAATTTCGCCTCCTGCAGCTAGTACTTTTTCTCTCTCTTCAGGATTGCTGACAACGTGTTGCTGTAAAATTTTGTCATTGTTATTCTTTCAAAGTAAATGGAAAAAACACCAGACTGTGATAGGAAAATATAATGTTAGAGGGTAATATCCTAAGTCTAGCTTTATAAAGTGGGGTCACCAGTTCCCTTTTCTTGCTGCCTTTTCCTTTTTTATTAGCAAATAATTGGAAGTTAAAATAATATAAAATAATACTATTAAGATAAGAATGTAACATTTATTTTCGGCAGACAATAGCTAAGTTGCATACGCCTGTTTGAAGTATATTTCATTCAATTTTATTTCATGGACATAATGTACAAAAAAATTTAGATGTCTAGATATTACCTCAAATGTTGAAAAATAAATGTACTTTACCTTCGTGAGGACTGAAGCGCTAAATTCCATTTCCTTTTTCCCTTTTTTCCCTATAATAAATGAGGATGTTCCCAAATGAGCAACGTAAACCGTTTGATCTCTAACGAGACACATGGTGACACAGCTGCCAGTTTCGATGGGGAAATCTGTTGTGTTGTGAGATAAAACATCCCTTAGTTCGAGCTAATCAAGGGGAATTTTAAAGATAAACAACTCATCAGATTTAATGTAAATGTTACAAATTAACAGTTACTAGGTTGCCATGCAAGCAACCATCCTGCCACAAATAGGTTCTGGATTAGCGTTATATTTTGTGTATGCATGTTCACTACTCTATAATTTGTGCACTCTTGTAAATTTCCCTTCTTAGGCAACTTAACCAGATATCCTTCCTTCCATTCTGCTGGTAACTCTTCCTTTTCCCAGACTTTACCAAGTAATTTATATAACATCTCTGTAGCCGTGTTGATATCTGCTTTGATGGCCTCTACTGGAATGCCATCAGGTCCAGATGCTTTTCCATCTCTTAGAAGCTTTATGGCTTTCTTTATTTCTTCCTTCGTTGGTCTTTCACCGTTAATTTGTAGCTCTTCTTCTGCTGGCTGGATGTCCGGGGGGTTTTGTGGAGCTGGTCTATTGAGAAGGTCTCCAAAATATTCTGTCCACCTCTTCATTTGCTCTTGTATATTCCTGAGCAATTTCCCATTCTTGTCTTTTATGAGGCAACTTGTTTGCTTGTATTTCCCTGTTAGCTTCTTTGTGCTGCTATACAGTTCTCTCATATTTCCTTTGCCTGCAGCATCTTCTGCCTCTCTTGCCAACTCCTCAATATACTTCCTCTAGTCTCTTTTGATACTTCTTTATTTGCTTTTGTGTACACTTCTTGAGCCTTGGCTTTGGAACTTCTGGTTTTGCTTGTGTTTAAATTTGCTTTCCTGTTTTTTTCTGTCTTTTATCTTATTGATGGTTTCTGTAGTTATCCATGCTTTTTGTTGTCTTTCCCTTTTCCCCAGTATTTCTTCACATGTCTCATTCCATACAGTTTTGACCTGCTGCCAATAGTCTTCTGTATTCTCTACATCTTCCAGCTGTTGGAGCACTTGGAATTTGTTGGATACTGTGACCGCAAATTTGTCTCTTGTTTCTTGATTTCTTAGATGTCCTACATTAAATTGTTGTCTATAATTTTTGCTTATTTTACTTGAAGGTGGTGATTTGATGCTCATTGATATACGTTTTACATCCTGCAATGATGATCTAAACTTCTTGTTTATGCATATATGATCAATCTGATTTTCAGTTCTATGGTCTGGTGATATCCATGTTGCCTTGTGTATTCTCTTATGTGGAAACATGCTTCCTCCTATAGCCAGTTGATTTGAAACACAGAAGTTTCAGAATAGTTCCCCATTTTTATTCATTATTCCTTGCCCATGTTTTCCCATGACTTCTTCAAATCCGGTATTGACTGTACCTATCTTTGCATTCATGTCACCCATCAAAATTGTGATGTCTCTTCTTTTTACTTTATCCATATTTCCTGTAGTCTAGTATAAAATGCTTCTTTCACCGACTCTTCTTTGTCATTAGTTGGTGCATAACATTGGATGACATTATAGAGGAATAATGTTACTATCAGTGCCAGGAAAAGTATTAACTCTTTCATTCCAGAGTTATTTTGCACGCTGTGCCAGACTTTTTTGTGGGCAGAATTTTATAGAGTGAAGTGTTCATCTTTCAGTCTAAATTTGTTTGTGAATTTTCATTTGAACATGTACTTATTATATACCAAACTGTAGGGAAATGGATAGAGAATTCAAATATATAATGTCTGTGGTAGTATTAACACAAGTATGTTCGGTATAATTTATTAAAAAGTTGACTGTAGAATACGATCTTACCAAAGACAAATTACTGTCGTAGACAATAAAACTTTCTTTTTAGTCTTCAAACGTCAAGTTAATCCATATACAAAGTAAAAAAAACATGCTTATGGCCAAAATTAATAATTTAGTGTTATTCGCACCAGTTTGTATGGTTCTTTGTAAGAAAAAAATTTATGCAATCGTGCATTACGTAATTTTCAAACAAATAAATACGAAGAACGTCATATAAATGCGTTTTTACTCTTGTTTAATGTTTTAATAGTATCCCTAGCTTCATCTTCTACCAAAAACTAGTGATTAGATGTTACGGTAGGTCTAGTTTTGTTGCTTTTTGATCGGCCAGAATATGACTACGCCCACTCATCAACTAAATCTAGTGTGTCTAGCTTTTCTGCATATTCCGTTTTTGACAACAAACTGTGACTACCAAACAATCATCATCAATGTCAGCAATGTTTCAAAGTAGTTTGACACAAATGTATTTGCTTAGGAGACTTAGAAAATGTAAAAAAAAGCGTGACATATTTCTCTTCAAAAACAACGAAAAACGTAAACACGCGAATCTTCACAAAAATTGTGATAATAACATCAAAACACGCACATGTGCATTAACTAAAGTCAAATTAGTTGGAAATGTAGCGGAAGTCATTCTACGAGTTTTAAGCGGACGATTTTTAGGGTTTATTCGTGATAAACTAAAAACCACGCTCTGAGCGTTGCTGGGGCACAGCGTGTTGAATTTTGCAACGCTCAGAGCGTTGCTGTGGAGTCAAAGAGTTAAACAGGAATATCCTTGAGAGATTAAGAGTCCATAGACAAGAAATTGAGAGAAGAAAAAAGCAGGTTTTTGACAAAACAGATCATGTACAGACCAGATAGCCACTTTGAGAATAATAGTTGAACAAAGTCTGGAATGGAATTCACCACTATACATCGCATTTGTGGACTACGAAAAGGCATTTGACAGTGTAGACAGAGAATCACTTTGGAAATTGATGAGGCATTATGGAGTTCCCCTGAAAATCATTAATTTAATAAAGAAAACATATGAAGACATGACATGCAGGGTTCTTCACGAAGGACAGCTGACAGAACCGTTTGGGATAAGAACAGGAGTGCGACAGGGATGCCTCTTGTCTCCATTTCTTTTCTTACTAGCAATAGATTGGGTTATGAGATCATTGACAACACACAACATAAATGGAATCCAGTGGACTCTGAGTAAGCAGTTGGATGATCTGGATTTTGCTGATGACTTGGCTCTTCTGTCCCATAACCGTAATCAGATGCAGGACAAATTGAAAATACTCGATGAGAGGTCACAGCAATTGGGTCTGAAAATACACAGGGAAAAGACAAAGATAATGAGAATAAATGCAGGTAATGATAACAGGGTTGAACTTGAAGAAGCACCAATACAAGATGTAGAATCGTACACATATCTTGGCTGCAATATAGACAAAGTTGGAGGGACAGACATTTATATCAAAATAAGAATACAAAAGGCAAGAGGAGCTTTCATTGCATTGGGAAATATATGGAGATCAAGAGAAATCGGATCCAACACGAAAATAAGAATCTTCAACTCAAATGTGAAGTCAGTCCTATTGTATGGCTCTGAGACATGGAGAACAACAAAGACAACAATCAAAAAGCTACAGACTTTCATAAATGGGTGCTTGCGTAGAATAGAGGGATAAAATTGTTTTACAAGGTTACCAACGTGCAACTGATGACAAGAACTAGACAAGTGCCAGTGGGTCAAGAGATGAGAAGAAGACGATGGCGATGGATAGGACACACACTGAGGAAATCTTTTGATAGCATTACAAGGTAGTCCTTGTTCTGGAACCCCCAGGGCAAGAGAGGCAGAGGTAAACCAAGAAGCACATGGAGAAGAGAGCTGGAAACAGAAGTGAAAATGACGAGGAGAACGTGGAAAGAACTTCAGATGATGGCACGTGACAGGATGACTTGGCATGTGTTTGTTGAAGGCCTATGCTCCTTTGGGAGTGGAGGGTTAGGTCTATGAATGAATGCTCACTACTGATAGAAATAATAATTCTGAGATGTAGTATAAGAATGGGTAAGGGTTAGGAATCCTAAAATTAAACTTAATCCAACGAAATGGGCAACTCATTTGTATGGGATCGAAGAACATGTTCCATTTTAAATGAAGGACGCCCAACAAGACCGGCATCTAGACCAGGGTATACTGATGATGTCATAGATCTGGCATTGATTTCTAGTGCTGCTACCACCTTTGCGCATTGGGATGTACTGCAAGCTCAAGAAAGCGATCACCTACACTGTGTAGTCTTCAATACAAAGAGAAAGACCGCCAGACACAGGAAACCAAAACAGGCTTTCCAGTATCTTACAGGCCCACGTGACAGTAGTAGCTCTGAGCACATATTGCTTCAAATTGCGAAACAAAAGACAACTCGTACACCTTTTACACATCCGACATGGTGGAATGAGACAGTAGAGACAGCATGGCTGGAGAAGGAAAGAGCGACAATGTTGTGGCCAATAGGACGGAATAGAAGGACAATGAATTATGAAGAGGTCGAAGATTTTATGAAGAAAAAGCAAAGAGCCATCAATAATTTCAAGAAATACGTTAGATGTATTATAAATATGCTTCGAAGAATTTAAAAAGGATTTTTAAAATTACCTCTGGTTGTAGCCATCAAATGCTGTAAGCGATTAAAGCTTCTTTTTAATACATCAACAACCTTCTCATCTGCCCAAAATTGATCATCCTCAATGATAAGCTTGAACAAATGTTCTGTTACAAAGTTAACAGCGGCTAAACCCCCATAGCCGTCCAACACAGCTGTTAACAGGGATTTTTTTTTTGGTGATTTCATTGATAATAATTTGGCTATGATATGCATCTTCCATTGTTTCCTGGTCACCAGCATCATCAAAGGTGGACAATTTTATGGTAAAGTGTGGGAACTTTATTGACATTTTCAAGGCGACCTAAAGGGGAAAGACAATGTACATATATACAAGGCGTAGAAAAGTGTCTTACTTATTGTCGTAGATTTTATCAGATAGGTAATAGATGTGTATAGTCTTGTCTGAGCAGAAGTGATAGTGATAACTATGTGAAAATAAGGTGGAAGAAATAGTTTTTCTCTCACGAGGTGATAGTGTAAGAGAAAGAACAGTCTCTGGATTGAGTATTTTCTCTAATCCAGCCTATCAGTACGACTAAATTTAAATCAGATGCACTTTTTCCTCTTATACAAAATACAAGTTACACTGCACACAATTCTGTGACAAATACGCACCATCGTGGAAACAAACTATGGACAACAACATATAGGATGGGGGTTGACCAACACAGTAACTTAAGGGATATTAAGTTTATTTATCACTAGAATTTTACAACATAAATCATATACATCAATAGATCATGGTTTACAGACAAAATGAAAATTAAACAAATAGGTTATCATCTCTGGTAAAGGAAAAGAAAAGAAGATCCCAACAGAGGTTAATTAACCCAAAAGATCAAAAAAGTTAACAATAAGTGTATGGAATAATCAGTAAAGAAAACAAAGAACAAGTTCCTAAGTAATCTATCCCGTAATTACTCAGGTTAGTGAGAACAAAAAGGAAAAGATTAGTATACTGAGGGTAACAATTGACATAAGTTTCTTCCTCCGTTCATTCAATTCACATACATACAGTGGCCACTTTCAGATTTTGCTTACCCAATAGTTGTACAGGCATTCCATGGAATTAAACACTAATACGTAACCAGACTATTCAGTTTCATATTAAGTTTTGCCAAATCCAGCCCCAGACTCGCCGTAGTTGCTAACTGCAAATTTCACAGGAGTCGATGGAGTAGGTGATTTAATTTTTCCTAGATAAAATACGGTATCTCTGCCTTCATTTGGCTGGAGTAAGGTTCATAAGTGGTGATCGCTGACATAGGATGAATGATACATATACTTCTGTGTTGTCTAGCCTCTGGTTGCTGAGATATTATGTTAAGTTACACAAATGTTGCTGACAGTATATTTTGTCACAGCTGGCTGATGAGATTGGTATAAATGAAATCTGGTAATAGTTCTGGTCCAGTTAATATTACAATTAATGGTTCTATTCTGGTTTCTCTCATGTAATGAGGAAAAATGGACCGCTCAGGTCACAGCAAGAAGCTCATTAATATCTCTGGATGCTTATAAGATTATAAGACTATAAGAACGCAAGTTCATATGATCATAAGTCCGCTAGTACGCAGGTTTTGATCAGCCTAGATTTTAGGAAAGAAATATAAACATTTAACCATAATCAATATTATATCTCTAACACGTGTTAAGGTAAGACCTCTTCACTCCGTTATAAATTAGATTATAAACCACAAGTGTCTAGCTTATCCTATCACTTTTAAAGCGCGATATGAACACTAGTCATTTATAAAATTAAATAAAATGGATATAAGTAAATAATATATACCGTCAGTAGACAGTTATTTAATGTATGTACTAGTCAATTTAAACCATCTCTTTCTGGGGAATATCGAGTAATGAAATTTACTTTACAACTGCAAAAATTAGCTATAAATTATTCAATACGCTATTCAATTTAACACAGAAAATCCCAGTGAAATATAAATGTCACAGTGACTTGATTTATTTTACCATCACGTCCGATTTATTATTATTTTTTTTAGTCCTGTTTCCTCATCATTTGTATTCTTCTTTTCTTTCATTTTTCACCTTCTCAAACCCCACCCGAGGTTTGTTTACGTTCTGGATGGCTTGCAGTACAAATTCCTTCAGCGGTCAGCGAACGGTAACGTTACATCAACGCACCTGTAGTTCGTTTGACCAGAGAAACATTCCTCTGGTCGCTTTAAGTGTTTGATCACGATACGAGAGGCTCTTTGAAGTAAACCCGCTAGCCTAATAAAGTTGGTAGCGAAACAAGGGAGAGATAACAATCGCTGTCAGTCTCTGGGTTTTGCCCCTTAGACGAGTTAGAGCGATCATAATATTATGCATTGTCTATCGGGGGGAATCTTCTCGCGGTTGGTGACTTTTGATGTAATCTCTAAGTGCAACATCTGTCTTACTCTTTATTATGCATTACGCCGATACATCTGTAGAATCAGGCCAGCCAGGTGTCCCTAGTAGCGGTGTTTGTAAACTATAAGACTTGAAAATTTTAATAAGTCAAACACACTCGTAGAAATATTCCTGGCCCGAGATGGACCATCATGAGATAAGGCAGACTTTAACACAGAACTAAATGTTAAGGCCTATCACTAGTCATTTTTCGGGGTGAGTTGACATGTCTTATTAATATAATATGATATATCATGTTAGCTTTATATATATCTGATAGGAAAGTGACGTGAATTCATTTCTGAGGATTTCTCCCGGTAAATTTAGTCCAGTGATAATGTAGCGCTGTCTACGGCCTTAGTTAAGTGGTGCTTAAACTGTTACGGTTTATAATGGGTTAAATGTTAAACTTACGATAATCATTATGTGCTTACTTGTGTAGCTAGACTCTAGTCATAACTTTCACAGAAAGCAGACACCCGCCATAGATATAATTCTATCTTATGATTCAGCCACAGCTGTATTATTATAGCTAGAACATTGCATTTTCTATGTATTCATTTGTGGGATGTTAATACTTTTGTGTTTCCCCAAAGGGACATACGACTTATTTTTGTAATGTCAAATGCTGTAATCTGTTTATGTAAATTCATTTATGGTTGTAAGATGAATAAGCATATCCATTTAACTGTAACTACAAGGTTAGGTTTCCTGTATGTTTAGTTGGAAGAAGAGGAGTAGTTTTGCTGTCAGAACATTTGCTGACAGGTACATGGGTGTACAAAATATATTAAGCCTATGCGGGCACATGCTGATAATTGATAGAGTGGAAGGAACAGGAGACATGGTTAAAGACAGCCCTAAAACTATCATAGCAATAATTACAATAAATTTAAATCCCATAGCGGAGCACAACTATTTTATCTAACATTAGTGTGATTTTATTGTTTGCTTAATATAAAGGGTGTCTCCTTTGGGTCTCAGTTTCAGGGATACCGAATCGCTAGAGCAGACTCCAGTCAGGCGAAGAACGTCATGTTCTCTTCATTCTAGAGGGATTCTGAATACAGCTAGCAATCACGAGTCGTCAAACCCCCTACCTGATCCAAAACCCTTCTTTTGTCAACGCCATTTCCAGCTCACGGAAGTTAAGCTCACGTAGTGTAACGAGCCAACGCTAAATCTGAAATCATCGGTTGCAGTCGTAGTTCCCTACTCGCTTATTGGATTACCAGTCAGAGCATTGCGGCTTCCAGAATATCAAAACCGCCCAGCATGTCTATAGCAGAATCTGATATCACCCGCCTTTGTATGCCTAAACGGGGCACTCAGCCAAACCAGTTTAAACCGGATTTAATG
Organism: Oreohelix idahoensis; assembly: GCA_024509875.1. NCBI lineage: Eukaryota > Metazoa > Mollusca > Gastropoda > Stylommatophora > Oreohelicidae > Oreohelix > Oreohelix idahoensis. Next base: position 28,272 of record JAMPIV010011458.1, on the reverse strand, counting down.
CCAAGTAAGCAATAGCGCCGGATAAGAGTGCCTGGTTCTCTTCATCCCCAAATAACTTCGTCTGGTGTAGTTCTGGGTTATGAAAACCTCGCACTTAGGAGCGGCCAGCAAGAGAAATAGACAGAGTTCCAGTCCCTCATGCAATTAGAGGTCACCAACGTTTAGCACCACCAAGGAAAGTTTTGTAGGCTTATTCCCTCACCTTGAAGGATCTACATGTAAGACACTTTTCTGGAGCTAGCACCTTTGGTCCCACGAAAGCGGACAGGCTGTCGCTCAGTTAGTTTATTTGGTCAGCAGGAGATAAACAGCGTCTTCCAGCCCACCTCGTGCAATTAGAGGTCACCAACGTTTAGCACCAACAAGGAAAGTTTTGTAGGCTTATTCCCTCACCTTGAAGGATCTAGATTTGAACGACTAACATAGAAAAAAAAATATAGAATTATGAACCATAATACATAGGGCCATAAAAATTATATATTCGGATGCCTTATGATTTCCTGAGCAATAATATGGTGTTATGTTTGTGTTATAGTTGTTTGTGTTATAGTTGTTTGTGTTATAGTTGTTTGTGTTATAGTTGTTTGTGTTATAGTTGTATGTGTTATAGTTGTTTGTGTTATAGTTGTTTGTGTTATAGTTGTTTGTGTTATAGTTGTTTGTGTTATAGTTGTTTGTGTTATAGTTGTTTGTGTTATAGTTGTTTGTGTTATAGTTGTTTGTGTTATAGTTGTTTGTGTTATAGTTGTTTGTGTTATAGTTGTTTGTGTTATAGTTGTTTGTGTTAAAGTTGTTTGTGTTATAGTTGTTTGTGTTATAGTTGTATGTGTTATAGTTGTTTGTGTTATAGTTGTATGTGTTATAGTTGTTTGTGTTATAGTTGTTTGTGTTAATATAGTTGTTTGTGTTATAGTTGTTTGTGTTATAGTTGTTTGTGTTATAGTTGTTTGTGTTATAGTTGTTTGTGTTATAGTTGTTTGTGTTATAGTTGTTTGTGTTATAGTTGTTTGTGTTATAGTTTGTGTTATAGTTGTTTGTGTTATAGTTGTTTGTGTTATAGTTGTTTGTGTTATAGTTGTTTGTGTTATAGTTGTTTGTGTTATAGTTGTTTGTGTTATAGTTGTTTGTGTTATAGTTGTTTGTGTTATAGTTGTTTGTGTTATAGTTGTTTGTGTTATAGTTTGTGTTATAGTTGTTTGTGTTATAGTTGTTTGTGTTCATCTAAGTTCATGTTGGAATGGAGTTGTTTGTGTTATAGTTGTATTGTTGTGAGTTTTTTTTTGAGTGGGGAGGGAGTTGAGTTATTGTATGGGTTATAGTAGAGGGAGATATGTTTGTGTTACCGGGGCCCGAAAGGGGAGCAAAGAATAGTAACACTGCACCCTACCACGCATGTCGTAAAAAGCGACTAAGGAGGGTTGGGCATTGGGCTGTAAGAAGAAGAATATGGTGTTAGTTACACGCTAGTACAATAAATAACCAAGATATTGGCAATAATACTATGTATTGTAAGACGGACTGACGAAAAAAAAAAAAATCATGCCTGCTTATTTTTTTCATAGCATGTTTGAAAAAAGCTTTTGGGGAAATAAGGACTAAAAGGTACCTGTAATTTGATTGGCTGTAGTTTAAAGGAAGGCGAGATAGGATTGGTTGACCTAAAACTAAAAATATATTTGCAGTAGTAAACATAGTAGTTTGGGAGTTTGTTTTTTTAAAGTTTGATTCAAAAATAAATGTGTGCATGGTCCCATTGGCCAATGCATTATATATTATCGGAAACGTAGACTGCTCGTTGCCATTTTGAGAAAAATTTCTGTGGAACAAGGAGCGATGAGATCAGGCTTGTGCTTTTCAAACCTATAGAAAGCAGTCTGGACAGAAGGCAGATCAAAAATGTGCCATAAGTGTTTGCAAGTCATCGTTCGCTTGTGTATATTTCATTGAAATCTGTGGTAAGAATGATTTTATTAACATTTTATTTAAAATAAAGTTTGAATGTGAGATACTAACATACGACTGTAAATAAGTGGATCTATGGCAGACCCTAGAGATTGATCCATCATAAGATAGACGATCAGAGAGGTGTAAAACTACAAGATTATATATGATTGTCATCAAGGAGCATAACACCTATCCTATTATATGGAAAAAGATTACTGCTGGAATTGCAGAGGCGTTGTAACCATTAGGGGAGAGGAATACTGGTATACTTTGTCACATCAAAATATAATGGTGAAATAGGTTGTCATAAAGAGCTGACCCTATTTGTTTGTTTGTACTGTGCCTGTAATTAATTGTGGAATATTATTGTATACTTGTTATAAAGAAGGATGCATAACCTTCTTATTTCAGGGTTTTCTGGTACTGACATTAACGTAGTACCAAGCTCGTGGGAACTGTTTGATTCCTGGCACTGTTTGCATATTTCGGGCAAATGCTGGATGCCATTGACTTTCAAGAAATGTAACAGATTGTCCAGCGAGCATATGAAAAGACCTACCAGTGTTATCCTTCGAAGATAAGTGCCTGTTCGGCACCAGGAAGCTCAACCGCTAGTTTTAAAATAAAGACTGTGAATGTTGAATAAACAATTCCACAAGTGTCAAACGAAAATAAAATAAAAAATAGGGTGTGATGTTAACCAACAACCTACCATTATCTACCACTATTAACCTAAGTTAGAAAACTACATCTACACACTTATATTGTAATAACATTTGTATTATGGACAGAAGATTGTGATGTAAATAATTCTTTTGATTTCACTTTTGATTGTCAGTCCTGATTCAAAACAAACTAGAACCAGGACAATAAATTGTAAAAAATTAACGTTTACCCAAAATTCAACCACTGACTTACTAAAGATAATCTTTTAAAGTGTAGTTTGTATGTGATTGTCGTAGTACTGTTGTGTGGTGTTGGATAATAAAATAGTTGTTTATATGTTTAGTTGGTTAATGCACATTACACTACATATTCATAACCCTAGACATCAAACGTAGTCATCATACATTCTAGTCAAAGAATAATTCTGAATGAGATCATAGAGGTGGTAGCAGAAAGGTACCCTGTAAACTTACCATAATATTTGTTATATTCAGGGACCTTCACAGCTGACCTCATTCAGTACACTAAGAGTACATAACAACATTTCTTAAACTCTTTCAGTCCCAAGCAAAAAAGTGGGTTTGGCCCAAGCAAAAATGGCCACCCCAGTGCGTTTTTATTGTTGTTTGGAAATAATTTTTTAAAATGTTCATATGCATAAATAACTTTGTTGTTGTATATGAAACTGAAGGTAAATTGGATGTACTTTACTCTTGTGCTACAAGTATAAAAGCTTTCATTGAAAAATGATTAGTTATTCAAGGTAAAATGGAGGATATGCGCTTAAAAAAAATGATTAGTTATTCAAGGTAAAATGGAGGATATGCGCTTTAAAAATCTAAAATAAATATGTCAAAACAGAAACACGTTGACTCTTAAACACGTGCGGTATTTAAAAGAATGTACTTGCAGTCGGAAATGACTTTGTGGGTAGTTATAATTAGAAACAGTCTCAAACAGAGGCACATATACTAAAGGCTTTTTAAAGTCGATTGGGCCAAGCGCATCTAACCCCTGAGCCTTTATAAAGTCGATTGGGACTTAAAGAATCCACCATAGCTACATTCAACAACATAAAACATATACTGACATCTAAACAGTTATCTAACAAATTAAAACTGAGAATCATATAGACCAAGAAGCACATGGAAACAGAGGTGAAAATGATGAGAACGTGGAAAGAACTTGAGATGATGGAAGGTGACAAAAGGACTTGGCATGTGTTTGTTGAAGGCCTATGCTCCTTTGGGAGTAGAGGGTTATGAATTCTTCTTCTTCTTCGTTCGTCCTGAAAAGGACGTTGGTTGCGTTGTGTCCGTTCACAGTGAAGCTGCGTTATTTGCGTTTTTTGGCCGACACATCCGACTTCAGCACGGCATTTTTGGGACCGGGTTAGCCTTCCCTCTTCGATACTACTCACTCAGCCAAACTGCAGTGATGCAGCCTGTTTCAAGGACCACCACTTGGAGGTGGAGTAGGGTCTTGGTCAGCTCTGGTTCGCTGACCCTTGACGCAAGCAGTCAAGCTATGGGTCGCTTACGGCATTCCTCACTTTTAATGCGTCTTCGGTCCCCTATGGTATTTAGAATAGTTTGACAGGTGTGATGCCACTTTCTCATATCGGCAGTTTTTCTAATTATAACCCATCAGAGGTTGAAAGGGATATTTTTCTTCCTTAATGAAAAAATAAACAAACGTTTTTTTTACTTTTTTTTAAAATTAATGAAGATAAACATAAATCCCGTTCAACCTCTGATGGGTTATAATTAGGACATATATTGTTTTCAATTCCAAATAATATGAACAACTGCCGACATGAGAAAGTGGCATCACATTTGAAAATAGTGATACTTACAATTGTGCTTAGGCCTATACGTTAAATAATAAAATAAAAAACAAACAAACAAAATCAAGAAAAAACTATGAACAAGAATAATATTAAAGTGGAGGGGTGTATAGGCCTGGTGGTTCTAGTTATATAACGGACTTTACCAGATATTTAATTGACTTTCATCTGTTTAAAGTCACATGCATTTTAAGAACAGCATCAGACCTTCACATTCCCAGCCACTATATATTAACATGTGTTCGTGTTAAATATTGTTTGACTATATTATGCAGTTCTCTAGGTCTGTCTATTCTCAACACCTCCTCTATATTTATAGGTAAGTTGGATGCCTGCAAATAATCCAATATTGGTATTCTCATTTGGTCATACCTCTTACACTTTAACAAAAAATGTTCTATATTATTGTCTTGAAGACATCCTGCACAGTAAGGTTCTTCTATTCTGAAATAGCCTTTTCCCAGTTGTAGTCTGAGAAGTTTCTTATTACTGGGAATTTTCAATTCCCTAGATATCTGACATTTTCTTGTTGGAGCCCTGAACATCTTATATGCATGTCTTCCTTTCAGATTTTTATCCCACTCTGCTTTCCATTCATCTGTTATTAAATCTTTAATTAAGCTCTTAATTTCTGATTTACTCATCCCTACATTTATTAGATTTTTATCAGATCTACCTTTCTTGGCTTCTTTATCTGCTTTTTCATTTCCTTCTATGCCAACATGTGAAGGTATCCAAGCAATTAATACTGAACATCCTCTGGAATATAAGTATGTAGTAGCTAGAAAAATCTCCTCTGCTATATCAGGTCTACTACATTCTCGTAAGTTTCTAAGTGCTTTAATTGTTGAAAGAGAGTCAGTTAAAACTGTTAATTTTTTGGGAGGGTTATTAGAGAATATTTCTAGTGCTTTTAGTATTGCCACCATCTCTGCAGTGAAAATGGATGTATTTTCCGTGATGCTATATTCTTTTGCCATTTTCCATATTGGAATATATATTCCTATCCCCAATTTGCCATCCTCTCCCTTGGATCCATCTGTGTACACAGTAATGCTGTCTTTTGATATTTGTTGTATATATTTATTGGCTGTGTTTTTAATATTTTCTATATTATTTGTTTTCTTAAGTATTTCTGCCAGGTGGTAATATATATATATATATATATATATTGAAAGTATATATATATATATATATATATATATATATATATATATATATATATATATATATATATATATATATATATATATATATATATATATAAATATATATATATATATATATATATATATATAATAATAGATATATATATA
>JAMPIV010011458.1:0-20000 GCA_024509875.1 Oreohelix idahoensis | reverse complement strand
TTATAAACTAAATGACTACACTGCCTCAAAGGCGCTCTAGGCGGTCCTGCACACCTAGCTAATACACCACAAAGAAATGCTACGCTAATGGATTCTGCAGCACTACCTCAGAGGCTGTCCTCTAAGTATTTCTAACCCTACTGTTCCTCGCTAAACTTCTCTGTTTCTGTTCAGTGCCTCTCTGACGTTATCGTCTTCGTCTGAGGCTCCGATGAGTTGCTTTTCGTCACGCACCTCCTCCCGTTAGCATTTAGAAAGGCATGTTTTCCCTCTCTCCTTTTCCGAATACCGATGAAGAGGGCCTTGGTAATTAGATAGATATTTAATTGCCTAAGGCTGTAGATTTTATCACTGCTGATGACACTCAATTCTTCAAACCGCCTAGTTAACCCGCTTCGGGTTTAGGCCTACTGCATTATTGTGGCAGTATGTAAACAACACCAGGCAACATAGCCTGTTTTGGTATGGGGCCTTTACGAGCTAAGAGCTCCTAATTTAGAGGCAAGTCCCCCGTTGAGGCATAGGTTTCCTCACGTCAAGAGAACTTCTAATTCCTCTCAGTGTTGCAGACGTAACTGGGCGCCAGGTACAAGCGCGTACCAAGTTTTCTTCAATTTCACTGATGTCTCGTGCCTCCTTCTCCCGAGAAGACAAAGTCCGTTGTAGGCTTAGGGTTATCTACAACCTCCTCGCCGTGAATCACTGTAAAACAAAATAACAACATCTATACAACAATTTAAAATTACCTAATACATAACACATTAATACCCAAGATTCATCTACACCCTGGTCCCCTAAATTAAAAAAATCTCCCATACACACAAGCTACACAAAAGAAATAAAACAGATTTTTCTACCCGAGGGTCAGACTAAATTACAGCTCCCTCCTATCTCCCCCGCACAAATTATTCGCTGTCTGTTACGTTAAACCCAGACGCGGGCTGAACTGATTCTTTTGTGTGCGTGATCTCACCGGTAGGCGTCACAACATCGCTTCACTGAAGCTATTATCCTCTGTACTGAATAAATTTCCAGCCCTATTCTTCTTAAAGACTGCCCCGGGAAGGTTATCAGTTAAACAGAATTATTTAACACACTTATACATACACCATCTTCTATAATTAATATATACACCCTTCACCCCTTGTCTTCTGACTACATTACCAAATAGCACAACTTATTAACACACAAACCACACCCGCATATATTCACTACGGATTATCATAATCAAATGCGGTTACTCGGACCTCATTTCTACATTACACAGAGCTCCCGTCTAACTTAGCACCTAACCTCATACAGTTAATTATCTCAAAAACCGCTACAATAATCATAGATACTGCTAGCTTATACATAATATAATTATAGACAAACTTACACTACACTGGCTCTAGTTTTGTATAAATCAGCAATTGATGGCAGCTCCTGACTAATAAAAATTAAATTTAATCCCAGAAGAAAGCTTACTCTAACGTGCTAAAATCCTATAGAAAAAAACATCCTACACAACTATTAATTTATGAACATACCCAACTTTACCGAATTTGCCGAACCGGGCAGACTGCAATGGCGCGTATTCACGGCACAAAATTCTTGAACTACTGAGCGATAACTACTTTTGGCACTCACTATATATATTGCTAATAGCCTGATGCAAGACAGACGCGGTGAGTCATCGCGTCTGGCATCATCTCACAGGAACCGCTTTTACTCAACCGTTGACCTACTAACATGCCTGCACATAAATTACATCTAAACCCCACCAATCATATAATCTTAACCTCTGACTCATCGTTGACCGAGCAATCGCAAAATTATTTCTGCTCACTCGCCGAAATTATACGTAATATTTTGTAACTCCCCTGGCCTCCTATCTACCAGAATGAATCACCGATTCAGCGTTACCCCCTGGGTCGTGCTTTACCCCATCCCCACAAATAAAAGGGTTGGTGAAGGTTGTCTGATTAATCCAACCGCCATAAAAATAACCCAGATTTAATTAATAACGAACTCGAACGCCTAAGAATAATTAAAGAACAAAAATCAAATAAATGGAACCAAAAAAAATTGGGCGAGTTGAAAATAAAAATAACAGTACCTCATCACAATGACTATGATAAATTACGCAATTTTAGCTCCCGTCATATGGCCAGTGGGGAAAGCAATAACGACCAAAAACAATGCTTTCATTAAAATAAAAATTTAAGTCTGTGTAATATTTCAAATGACTGTCGGTTGACAGTAAAGTTGAGAAAGCTGGGAAGTTGTCATACAGATGTTGATGCTGTAACTCTTACTGTGCTACTGAACCTCTTTCATACTACGAATTAATAAAACCTCTATTCAACTGGCCATTTTGTCCTTACAGATTTTCTCAGGAGCATCACCAGCGACTTCTATTTATGGGCCATATAACTTTTATTGTATTTTCTGTATTTAACTTTTTCCCTCTTTCGCTTGTCCCTGATGAAGGTCTTGTAGCCGTAACAAAGGCACATTTCTTTGTCTATTGTCACAGTAAGACGCATTACGTATTGTTGTTTACCCATCGTTACTCATTAACAAACCCTTTTCAGGCGGAATAATCTACTCCTATACATGATTTTCAAGGTGTGGTGGAGTCGAAGGTCGACGGGTGTCAATGAGTGACATTGTAAAAACATTTGCTTAATTCTTTTTGCCTAAAAATTATCACTTTCATTTACTCCAGAGCTGCATCTGAATTCCAAGTAAAATAAACGCAAATACCGCTTGAAGAAATATGTTCATAACAATCTCAGCAAATGAATTTAAATATTTACTTTTGCTTATTCCAAATTCTGACACATCTATGAAAACACTAGAATGTTATCGGATATGGGAAACGTGAATAATTCTCTGAGAAATAGATGGTTCACCTGGGAAGAGAAAAAATATTTTTGAACCTTTGGGTAAGCACTCTGAGTTGTTGATGCGTCCTGCATTTACGTAATTGCTGCTTGTGGTAAGGTATTTACGTAATAATACATTTCACAGACGTCGAAATGTAGAGAGCAGAGCATAACGTGAAGGTGAGATGTGAGATACGAGATAAACTGAAGCGATAGTACGATTGATAATATTATATGCGATATTGGTTCTGTCCCTCTTTGTTTACCACGAACAAAACTGAGTTACCAGTAAATGTCAAATATATATTTTGGATTAGTTTCACAGAAAAATAATAAGAATGCCATGGACAAGATAAATAGAGTAATAAATAAGTCCGGAAAAGTCCGTGCGAAAAGGAAGTTTATTACATACATTAGAAGAAAGCAATCCACGTTCTTATGGACAACTTACAGACCCGTTTAGGATAAGAAGGGGAGTGAGACAGGGATGCCTCTTGTCTCCATTTCTTTTCTTACTAGCAATAGATTGGGTTATGAAAACATCGACATCACACAACAGAAATGAAATCCAGTGGAATCTGACTAAACAGTTTGATGATCTGGATTTTGCTCTTCCGTCCCATAACCATAATCGGATGCAAGAGAAAATGAAAGTTCTCGATGAGCGGTCACAATACGTGGGCCTGAAAATACACAGGGAAAAGACAAACATTATGAGAATAAATGCAAGAAATGATAACAAGATTGAACTTGAAGAAACGCCGCTAAAGGATGTAGAATCGTAGACATATCTTGGTAGTAATATAGACAAAGTTGGAGGGACAGACAATGATATCAAAATAAGAATACAAAAAGCAAGAGGCGCTTTCATTGCACTGGGAAACATATGGAGAACAAGAAAAATCAAGTCCAACACGAAAATAAGAATCTTCAACTCAAATGTCAAGTCAGTCCTATTGTATGGCCCTGAGACAAGGAGAGCAACAAAAACAACAACTGAAAAGCTACAGACGTTTATAAACGCGTGCTTGCGTAGAATAGAAGGACTGAAATGGTATGACAAAGTCACAAATGTGGAATTGATGACAATAACCAGACAGGCGCCAGTGGAACAAGAGCTGAGAAGAAGACGCTGGCGATGGATAGGACACACATTGAGGAAACCTGTTGAACATTACAAGGCAGTCCTTGTTCTAGAATCCACAGGGAAAGAGAGGCAGAGGTAGACTAAAAAACACATGGAGAAGGGAGCTGGATACAGAGATGAAAATGATGAGGAAAACATGGAAAGAACTTGAGCGGATGGCACGGGACAGGAAGACTTGGCATGTGTTTGTTGAAGGCCTATGCTCCTCGGGGAGCTAAATGGTATTGATTGATTGAATCCACGTTCTTCGGGCTTATTATGAGAAAGTGAAAGCTGGGATACGTTGTGGCCGCAGGAAAGATTGAAGGAATAAAGAGACTGAGGACCACAGAGAGAGAGAAGACACTGAGCACATTGACAACATGGCAGGGAAAACAGTCAACAACAGAATCAATGCCGGATTAAGGCCAACTGACAGTCAACAACAGAATCAATGCCGGATTAATGCCAACTGATGCCCTAAGCACAGCCTATCAATGGTGCCCCCTCTGTCCTTCCATTGCTTAACTGACAAGACATTAATACTCAATAAGTGCTGAAGGTGAAATAAGAGATCGAAAATTCAGTTTTCTTCCAGGAAGCAATATAAAAAAAGTATTTACTTATAACTACGGCTACAGAAAAAATGCAAATTCTCAGCACTGTTTTATGCATTTCTTAATAACATTGTTTTAAGGGGAAAAAAAAATTCAAATCCAAAAATTTATTGAAAACGATTTTTCATCTTTTCATTACAAAAAATTCGACTAAAGTCGAGTGTGGCAGTGACAGAGTAGAGAGTTAAGGGCATGATAGCTTGGAAAAGTCTGTGGTGTTCTCCTTCCTTTGTTGCCCTAAGCGTGTGCTTATTTTGCTTACTGGTTATTCCAGCACTGAACAGAATTAATAAGCAGTACTGGAGACAGGAAGTTGTGGAGAGACTTAATTACCTACGCTGGGAGCCGCGCTGGTGTAATGGCTACGGCGCTGTACTGGCGACCAGGTTTTCATGGTTCAAACCCGGGCGTCAGCGTTTGAAGGAATGTTTACGACCGGAAATTTGACTGAATAACCTGAACGGCTCCTGCACATAAATCCCGTGAGGATGGGAAGGAGCGAAGCTTCTGACCGGGTTGGAAGGAAAGTCCACTGATCCCCCAGCCTCGCAATGACATGTCATTGGGCCAAAAGAGCTGGAAAGCTCGAGTGCCGCTGGTTAGAAAAAAAAAAAAACATTACCTACGCCACCAAGCATGATGCTTAAAGAAGAAGAAAATATTGTGAACTATTATTTTTATGTGAAAAGTCTTTTTAATGAGACTAGGTAACTCGATGCCTGTTTCTAATTAAAAAAAAAAAGCATATATTCTCAGCAAGAAATTAACTATGAGCATTAGCAATGGATACATCACATCTGACAATAGAACAGTGAGATAAAACTTTCATTTTTTTCCTTTTCGCTACTTACAGAGCATGAAGCTATCACAACTGGTCCATTTCCAAGAAGCATCTGACAAAGACCTCGTGCTGTTGTAGCAGTGGCTTCTGTAGCAAATAGGTTTATCTGGTCATGTACAACCTCATATTAGTTGTCGCTTGTAATATGTCTAATGAAGCAGTACTTATATTCTCTTTGCCTCCACAGAGACCTCCGGGGACAACAAGTGCAGATAGGAATTAGGTATTTCAAAATTTTCAACGAGCTCCATCTTGGGCACAACATCGCCTATTGTATTCGTGACGTCTTCATTAAACGAGTTACGCTGCACTGTTTCGTTATGCATGTAGCACAGTGCATCTGATTTCAACAGGAATTTCTGTAGGGTTGCCTTCCTGAGCCCTTGACTGTCCCCAACCAACCTGCAAGGCAGCAGGGGGTTTAAAATCAGAGTTGTCCTTCTCCTAGATGAACTGTCATCCACGGCTTACGAGCATCATCTACCTGGAATTTAACCCATGTCTGGGGTTTGGGTTGGTGCTGGCCAGAGCATGGTCCACACTCTGGTGCGTATTGCGCCTGCACCTTAAGGGGTCTCAAACTACACCTGACCCGGAGTGATAAATAGCACTTGTTCTAGCCTTTGTATCGCTGTATATACAATGGTGAGTCTAATCACTAAGCACGCGATATGCGTGCCATTCGTGCAGTTCTGTGCTTACTTCCTACAGAGAATATCTTACTTAAGAGTACTATGCATTAATGAACATTTACCCGTACGGACGGACCAATGTCACCTGCCTGGTCAGTTTACTGATCTAAGACTACTATAAAAGTAGTTCACATGTCGTTACGATGCGTTAGTTTAATCACAAGAAACGGGAAAGTTTAATTAAAAACAATGGGATTATTATTGATATTCCTCCTCTTGCCATTTAAGTCAAATACTCATTCCCTTTCATCTACTTCTTCTCCCAATCTCCCCTATACACACACACACACACAAATTGCTCCTATTATTACGTCACTTATTGTTTCTCTATCATCGTTTATTTCTTAACCATCAACCTACAGTTCTCACAACTTGGCAGCATTCGATAGCAAAGATTTGATCATAACCTGCACAATTATTCAGGATCTTCACCGATATTCCTTTATGCCTCAATTGATTTTATGACATGCCATATGCTGGAGTTAATATTTCTGCGCTGTCGTTAATCTAGGAAAATAACATCTTTTGTAGCTCGTTTTGATCTGGTAAACTGGAAAATTATATCTTCACTTTGGCCTTGACTATTTTTAACCCTTCATATGCTGAGCCACAAGAACCAAACACGTGCCAATGGAACAAGAGATGATAAAAAGACGCTGGCGATGGATAGGACACACATTGAGGAAACCTGTTGATAGCATTACAAGGCAGTCCTTGTTCTGGAATCCCCAGGGTAAGTGAGGCAGAGTCCATGTTCTGGAACCCCCAGGGCAAGAGAAGCAGAGGTAGACCAAGAAGCACATGGAGAAGAGAGCTGGAAACAGAGGTGAAAATGATGAGGAGAACGTGGAAAGAACTTGAGATGATGGCACGTGACAGGAGGACTTGGCATGTGTTTGTTGAAGGCCTATGCTCCTTTGGGAGTGGAGGGTTATGATGATGAAGTGAGGCAGAGGTAGACCAATGAACAGATGAAAAAAAAAAAAACTGGAGACAGACATGAAGGGCACGAAGTGAACATGGAAAGATCTTAAGCTGACAGCATTAGACAGTAAGACTTAGCATAGTTTTATTGGCGGCCTATGCTCCTTTGGGCTAAATCAATGAGTGATTATGCTGAGCAGAAACGTCCAACGATGTTTGATGGACATATTTATTCAAGCAGAGGAACCCACCTTGTTTTATTTGACAAAACACTCCACCTATCCTCCGCAAAATCACGGAACGCCATTGATTGGCAAGTTACGGGTACTGTTTCTCCTAAAATTATATTTAAAAACAAAATTTGCGAAACACGTCCTATTCTATAGCAGTACACTAGTTGGGAATCTTCGTATTAAATGAATCTTGCTTTGTTTTCAAGCGAGACACAATAGTGAGACAATTACATATAAGAATTTCCTTAGGCGTCCTTCCGTCCCAAAATTTTTCCCACCTTTTTCCCACCAAAGTTGCAGTCTGGAAATTACCTAAAAGTCGTGCGCTTCTGGCCATAATTGTATTTTATTTATTTATAATTATACAATTATATAATTTATATTATATAATTTAAAATTATAATAAAATATATATATAATATATAAATTTACAATTATATATATATATATATATATATATATATATATATATATATATATATATATATATATATATATATATATATATATATAATATATATATATATATATATATATATATATATATATATATATATATATATATATATATATATATATATATATATAATAATTATATATATTATATATTATAATTTGTATTATTATATAATAATAATATTATATATATAATTTATTATATAATGTTATATAATTTTATTATAATTAAAAAAATATTAATAAAATAATAAAAATATAAAATTTTATTACATGATATAATTCTTGTATATATTTAAAATATATAATTACAAAATTATAATAATTATATAATTTATATTATATATTTTAAAATTATATAGATTATATAAAATATATAAATATATAAAAATATGTATATAAATATAAATAAAAATAAATATATAAATATAAATATAAATATAAAAATAAATAAATAAATAAATATAAAAATAAATATAAAAATAAATAAATAAATAAATATATATATATTACAACAAGTTTTCCAATTATAGGAAACAAATTTATATCAGCTGTGCTGTTAATTAAATATATAAACTTTATCAACTATGCTGTTTGTCTCTTACTATGCTAATTCACGCTTTCTTCATAGACTTAAATGCTCACAATTGCCGACGGAAATGGTACTAATGTGTACTCATCTCTCAAAAGTTCTGACCGTAATTTCTTGCACACAACACCCGCTGATGATCGTTTCGTTAGCCCACCCAAGACTGAGAGGGACTAAAGATGTAGCTCAGGTACAATCTCTGTGCTCCTGTGAAGTTCCAGGCAGCTGGATTGACTAGACATACGACCTCAGGTTTGATGACACGAATAAAACCCTCTAAGATTTAAACAGGCCAGTGGGTAACTTCTACTGCTTAAGGAAAGCTTTTGGTTGGTTCTCGGCGTGGCAAGCTGATTGGCTGTATGCGGTTTTGTACACTCCGTCGTACCATCCTTCGTACCATCCTTGACCTAGACGAGTTCCGAAAAACAGGGCTTATGCCTAATTTTATTCTGTTTTTCCGCCATATTTTGTGACAAGATGGCCGCAACCGACATCCGAAAAACAGGGCTTCAGTTTTTCGTGGCGTAACTTCGTGTAATTTATTCTGGCTCAGCGACTGTGCGTTGATTGGCTGGGGCAAATTTGTATCCCGACATAATGATTAAACTAAGAAGTGGGTTTACACACACTCGTTTCACGACATAGCCCCATCCTTTCCTAGCTGTGATCTGTCATAGCTGAAGTGTAAACACCTGCTGTAGTTAATCATTTTGCGTCTGTCCTTCCAGAGTAATAGGGGGTCGACTTAAAAAAATCAGCTTCTACATTGTCTCTTCTCGGAATGTAATTCACGGTAAAGGAATAAGGCGCCAGAAGCAGACTCCACCTTAGCAATCTCGAATTTAACTTTTTAGATGCAGCCAAGAATGTTAAAGGCTGGTGATCGTTTTGGATAATGAAGTGTGTCCCATACAGGTAAGGTGAAAATTTGTCGATGGACCACATTAGAGCCAAACATTCTTTCTCTATAGTTGAGTAATTCAACTCAGCTGCATTCAGCTTCCTACTGGCGTAGGCGACGAGTAAAAGTTCCTCCGGCTGGACTTTTGATTGCTGCAAGAGAGTTGCACCAATACCTACACTGCTAGCGTCCGTCCTTAATACAAATTCCTGTGTGATATCGGCTAGCGTAAGGATGGGTTTGCTGGTGAGTTTTGCTTTTAGCTCTGTGTAAGCTTTTTCACAATCAGCATTCCATTGGATTTTGTCAGACTGTCCTTTTTTCGTTAAGTTGGTTAATGGTGCACAGAGAGAGTTAAAGTGGGGTATGTACTTCTGATAGAAGCCACATAATGACACGAATGATCTCACATCTTTCTTCGTTTGTGGTCGGGGTGCCTTCTTTAACTTCTCTATATTCTTTGGGTCAGGAGACATATGACCTGTAGAAATAGTGTGACCTAGGAATTCCAACTCCTTACAACCAATATAGCACTTGGTTGGACGTGCAGTCAATCCAGTTTCTCTCAGTCTGTCAAACAACATGGAGAGCGCTACTATATGCTCTTCAAATGTGTTTTTAGCAACAAGAATGTCATCCATAAAGTTAGTGATATGGGGATTTTGTAGAGGTTCCAACAATTTCTTCATCATTCTTGAAAAGATACTTGGAGCATTTTTCAGCCCAAAGGGTAGTACATTAAACTCGTTGTGTCATTCTGATGTACTAAATGCCAGCATTTTCCTAACTTCTGGTTTCACTGGTATTTGGTAGTATCCCTTGCTGAGATCTACCTTCGATAAATACCTAGCCTTACTCAGTGTAGAGAACAGCTGGTTGGTGTCAGGTAATGGGTCCACCTGAGTTTCTGTGATAACATTAAGCTTCCGGTAGTCAATACTTAACCTGTGTTCACCACTCGGTTTTCTTAATAGCACCACACTTGAGCTATAGGGAGAGTCTGACTTCGAGATAATTTTCTCCTTCAACAGATAATCAACTTCCTCCCTTAGTGCTTGGGCTTTCGCATAGGGTATAGGGTATGTTCTCATGCATACTGGTGTAGGGTCTGTAACCTTCATGTTGTACTCTAACAGATTCGTACGACCTGGATTATCTGTGAGCACATCAGCATGGGTTTCCAACACTTTCTGAACCATCTTCTTCTGCTCTGGAGTTAAATGTTCACTAATATTTACTTGAACATAATCCTCTGTAGTTGTGAGTGGATATTCCATAGAGTGAAGTGGTTCACCGTGCATTTCTGTTGCAATGGCTAGGGTCATGATATGTGCAACGTCGGATGATTCCTTGTCAAAGTATGTTTTAAGAAGATTGACATGATATACCTTCTCCTTTCCTTTCTTATCAATCTTATAATTGGTCCTGGAAAGTTTTTCCAGTACGACATAGGGTCCCTGCCATCCAATCTGCAATTTATTATTGCTACTTGGCAACAGTAATAACACCTTTTCACGCACCTCCAGTTCCCCATCCTTTGCTTTTTTGATATAGTACGCAGCATGCTTCCTCCTGGCCTGTCTTAAGTTATCATTGGCCAGTTTCCAACCTGCTTTCAATCGAGATGTCAAATCGTTGACGTACTGGTATGAGGAAGTCACTGTTTCCTCTGCTTTTTCATCAGTCCATGTCCACAGCAATGCTTCCAGTGGACCTTTGATTGGTCTTCCAAACAACAATGTAGCTGGAGCCAATCCAGTTGAATTGTGGGGTACTTCCCTATATGCAAATAGTGTAGCGGGTAAGTATGTATCCACAGTATCAGGTTTTTCACTCGGCAGCTTTCCAAGGATTGAAATTAGCGTACCATTGAACCGCTCTACTTGACCGTTCCCTTGGGCATGATAGGGACTACAATGATTGTGCCTGGCTTGAAATATCCTGAATACTTCTTGTGTTAGCTTTCCCTTAAACTGAGAACCATTGTCAGTCAATATCTGATGCGGGAAACCTAATCGGGTGAATATTGTTAACGGGGCCTCTGCCACATGCTTTGAATCTATAGCTGACATGGCCACTGCTTCTCCCAACATAGAGCAAGTATCAACCAAGGTTAAGATATATGCATTTCTCTTCTTGATCCTAGTGAGGGGTCCAACAATATCCACTGCAACAGGTTCAAAAGGGGTTCCCATAATGGGCATTTCTCCCAGTGTTGCTGGTGCAGTCCTTTGCTTAGGAGCTACTCTTTGGCATTCTGGATAGTATCTTACATATCTTTTTAAGTCCTCTGTGATTCCTGGCCAAAAGTAGTGACAGGCTATCCTTTGTCCAGTGGCCCCTATTCCCATATGTCCACTGAAGGGTATAGCATGTCCTAGCGTCATAACCTTCTCCCTGTAAGATTTTGGCACTACTAGCTGTCCATGTCCTTTAGGTCCTGCTCCAGCTTTTCTGTAGAGTAGGCCATTCTTCATATAAAAGTCTCCTTTCTCTGGAGGGTTATGTGCTTTAGGCAATTTGCCAAAACAAGGCTTCAATGTGCTGTCTGCTGCTTGAGCATTTTTCATATCTTCTGGGTGAGTATTGATAGGATTTTCCTCCATTTTCCTGGAGCTTTCCCTGGTCTGGACTGTTGTCATAACTACAGGTTTTATAGGTTCTCCAAGGAAAACATACCTACACCCCAAAATCAAAGTGTAAATAGGGGCGTCCATAACTGCTGCTTTGATTTCTCCTTCCACATAGCGAGATCTTATGTTGATTCCGGCTATGGGTAATGTCATGGTTCTTGCTCCCTTGATCGGTCCTCTGATTTTCACTGTTTCTGTGGTTATCTGATCAGGACTCACTAGAGAAAGCACACAACTGAATCAAAGTCCAATCCTGTGTCATATAAACACAGTACTTGAGTGCCATTCACGGTCAGTTCCTCACAGACAGGGGGATGATGGAAGTCCTTCTGACTTACTGCCAGTTCCTTCCTTCCCGGCTTCCCTGTTGTAAGACATGCAGCATGATGAGGAAGATTCTTCCTTCTGCAATCCGCAGTATTGTGGTTACTCATTAGACAAGTTTTACACCACTTTCCTTCCTTCCGGTAAGGTGTCTTATCCGATCTTAGAGGGTTTTTGTCCTTTTGGTCAAATCTTTGTTTGTTTCTTGTGGTATGGTCCTTTTGTTCATATTTGGTATAGTTTTGTGATGATTTGAAGTTTTCACCCTGCTTCTTCCTATTTATTAATAATTCTGCCTGAGCTGCTTGATATCTCTCAGCAAAAGTTACAATATCTTCTAATCTCTCTGCTCCTTGTTCCATTATAAACTTCCTAATTTCTTGAGACATGGATTCTTTCACTTGCTCCATCATTATCATTTCTTTCAGATCCCGACACTTTCCTAAACTACTCCATTTTTCCAAATAGGTTTCTAATCTAGCAGAGAATTGGTAATAGTTTTCTCCTGGAAGAAGTTAGCTGTTCGGAATTTCTTTGTATATGATTCTGAGTTTTTTTCATATCTCACAAGCTGTGCCTGCTTCAGGACTTCATAATCTTCCTGGTCATCTCTTGAGAGCTTCAAATATACATCGTAGGCCACACCTCTCAATCCCTGAGATAGTTTAAGAATCTACTTTTCTTTCCCTAAGCCATAGTTAGTGGCAAGTCTTTCGTATCTATCCAGGTACGACTCAATGGCGTCCTCTTTCTCAACAAATGGGTCCAGATGAAAATTCATGGCTCCACTTGAGGTGCTCTGGCTGGAGCTACTCTCAGAGTAAGGTGAGTTACCACCATTATTGCCAGTAATTGCCTGAATTTCAAGCTCTTTTAATCTCAACTGATGGTCTCTCTCTGCTTGTAATTTCCTTTCCTCAGCGTCAATTTTCTTTGCCTCATTTTCAGCCTCCAATTTCTTGGCTTCAATTTCTAATCTTTTGTCTTCTCTCTCAGCTTCCAGTCTTTTGTCTTCTCTCTCAGCTTCCAGTCTTTTGTCGTCTCTCCCAGCTTCCAGTCTTTTGGCTTCTCTCTCAGCTTCCAGTCTTTTGGCGTCTCTTTCAGCTTCTAATTTCTTTGCTTCAGTCTCTAATTGCAACTTTCTTTCTTCCCTATCCATTTGTTTGTCCCCTTCTGTTGTGACATACTGAATAAGAGCATCACCTGTAATATTTAATTCCTTACCCATCTGCATGATCGCAGTTCTGAACTTCACTAGATCAGCCATGGCGTTACTTAGATAGGGTATGTAAATTTACTATATCCAAATATTATAATTAAACTTAATTAATTTAAATGAACAAATAATTTCCGTGCAACTTTGTGAGCATCAACTATTTACTGAGTACTAAATGGTACTCCTCCTAAGAAAACAATAAAAAATCCTATTATAGAATTTTTTCAAAAATTTGTTTCTTTTGTTATCTATGGGTGGCACAATATAGAGTTAGTAGATAGATGAATAGACTAAGTATGGCTCAAGGTATATAGAAATATCACAGGAACGAGCCCCCAGTGTGGCGTGAGGTTTTTATTGGCTCTAGGATCAATATAGTACTGACAATTACAGAAATAGAATTTTTGCAGAAAGTGGTGAAGTCCCAGTGTCTGAGAGAACTACTGGTATCACAAATTAGTTACGGCTGTGAATGATCTGATCTCGAAACATTAGTGGAGAGGAGACAGACATAAATTGCCACCCCCGCTGTGTAACTAACTGTGATATTAAAAAAACAAGGAAACATATTTTACTTAACTAAGTCACGAAGCGAGACCTTATCGACGCTAACACGTCATAATTTGACCGTTTACTTTGCGTTCACTAATCCGTGAAGTATCAAAATCAATTTATATTAATTCTATTGACCTCAAAATTGCGCACTGCCAACTATAGCAGACGATATCAATAAAACTACCGTAACAATTCACTGCCCGCCGGGGAAAAAAATCTATTAGATAGATTTTTTTGAACTATCTTACACACACATCTCAAAAAATTTAACAAAAACCCGACGTATGGCCTACGATGTTCTGTCTAGAACAGTGTCGTGGTCATGTCGATAATATATCAGTCATATAACATTATTATATTAAACAAAGGGGTGTGAACTGTCGCTAAATACTTATCTACTTAAATTAAAGTCTTTCGTGACTAAATAATGAAGTGTTATGTAAAGAAAATTATTCCAACTAATTAAAATTAAACTAATTAATCATAGTATGTAAGTAGGGCATTAATTAATTAACATTTAATTAAATAAACTGAGAGATAGTGTCATAATAAAAGAATTGAGAAGTAAGGACAAGCAAAGTAAAGAAAAAGATAAAGTATAAATTAATTTAATTATGTGTGTTTAAAATTAATTATGTGTATCGAGTAATTACTAACTAATTAACTTAATGAATTAATAAAAGAAAAAAAAATATTCATACATTTTATGTAAACATCTTAACTAATTTCATAGAATAGCTATCACATTCTTAAATAAAATATTTAGAGTATTCGCTTGTGTGATATTATTTTTTTTCTTTTTTTTCCATCTTTTCTTTCTTTTGACACATTTCATTTTTTTTATTATCACACTTCAGTTTTATTATATTCTTTATTAATTTAATAACTATTAAACTTAATAATGTCGGACATGAAGATCCAGCCGTCGTTATGTCCTTTGAGAATTTACGGAAAGTTCCATTGGAGAATAAAAAAGTTCATAATGTTCAACTATGTTTTGTTCTTGAATGAGTGTAAACTTTCATCGTGTTGAATTAGTCATTTCAATTTCTTTAGCATAACGGTATTTGTCCAGCATGGATTCAGATACTTTTCCCGACTATATCGTAACGAGTTGTAGAACGAATGGACACTAACCAAAGTCCAAACGTTAAAACGAACCATTGAAATATGTTTCTTGTTAAAAACAATTTCTTTCGGAGATTGTACTTATTGGTTGATTCCCTGCAAATTATTCGAAGTGTTTGTCCCGTATGGAGGTAATGGATATCATTTTCATTGCAGAAATAAGTGATAGTTCCAGAGTCAATCTTGTTCAGTCTTTAATTTTTTTAACTTGTGGACAAGTACTATTCGACTTCAGTAGGGTGTCTCGAAAGTACATCCGCCATTATATTCTCTTGTCCCGGTATGGCTTCGATGACAAAGTCGTAAGGTTGTAATAGGATCGACAATCTGGCAAGTTTGGGGCTTTTGTGGTTAGAGCGACGTAACGATGCCACCGCCTTCTGATCCGTTTGGATCACGAAGGGTGCTCCCAATAAAAATTTCTCAAGTTCAGTAATTGCCCAAACTACTGCCAGCAACTCCTTGTCCACTGTAGAGTATTTTGTTTCAGGCAACTTCAGTTTTCTTGATATGTACATAGTTGGATGAAGTATTTCGTCGTGATATTGAAGCAAACAAGCTCCGATACCATAATTACTGGCATCTGTACGAAGAAAAAACTTTTTAGAAGTATCTGGTAACCTCAAAATTGGTGGATTTGAGAAGATTGTCAATATCATGCGAAAAGTTTTGTCGCATTCGTCAGTCCAATTTACCTTCAACAGCATGTCTTTTTTTAACAATGATGACAAGACAGCCGTGATGGATGATAAGTTAGGTACAAATCTACTGTAGTATTGGACTAGACCTAATACACTCCTAACCTGTTTCTTCGTTTGAGGAACCGATAAATTTAAATTTTTAGATACCGTACTGGGAACAGTTTGAATACGTCCAGCCCCAATAATATGTCCCAGAAATGTTATCTCCTGAAATGCTATTTGTATTTTCGTAGGTTTAGCGGTTAAATGGTTTTCTCTTAATATCTCTAAAACACATCTAAGCCCCGAAAAATGTTCCTCAAATGATGAACTAAATAAACATATGTCGTCAATGTATGTAATGATGTCTGGTCTACCTGATAAAATTGTTCGTATCATGCGAATAAAGGTAGCAGGAGCGTTCATAAGCCCAAAAGGTATCACATTCCACTGGTAAAGACCTTGTGGAGTGGAAAACGCTGTGTAATATTTGGCCTTTTCGGTTAGTGGTATCTGCCAATAACCTTTAGTTAGATCTATCTTTGTGAAAAGTGTTGCATTGGACAGACGAGAAAGTAAGTCGTCAAGAATGGGATGTGGTTCGCTGTCAGCTACGGTCTGAGCATTTAGCTTCCTATAGTCAACGCATAGACGAATGTTGTTGTCCTTCTTTCGGACAATGACTAAAGGTGACGAAAATGGTGAGGTACTAGTCTCGATAATACCCAAAGATAACATCTGCTCAAGTTCTTGGGTCGTTTTGCTGAGAAAATGTAGTGGGACAGAATAGGGATGTACACGAATTGGTGTATCATCATTAAGAATAATGTCGTGAGAGATCACTGATGTGCGACCAGGTACGTTTGTCAGCACATCTGGAAATGATTGTAAGAGATCAGCAATCTCATGATGCTGTTGCGGTGTAACTGACGAAGAGATGGTTACATCCCGCCAAGATTCCATAGGTTGTAATACAGGTACAGGTAAAGACATCTGTACCTCAGGAAAAGAAGATTCTTCTTCCTGTATCACTGATAGATTAGAATAGTGACAAGTTGGTACTAATGTATCATCTAATATACAAGACCACTATAAATAAGCCATATAAGAATAATTGACCAATAAAGAAAAGAAATGATGACTGACTATGCTGAGTCATCAAAGATGTGACGAACAGTGTTACCGTAACCTGTTATCTGCGTGACGCAGAATCAGGTACTAATTGCAATCTCAAAGAATGGTGGTGAAAATAAACACCATTGTCAAGCTCGATAACCATTCGAGCATCTCTATTGTTACGAAATGTAACCAGAGCTTCACCATACCTGTTATTGGTAGGTGGCAACAGACGCACGAACCTAACGTCTGCCGTGTACTTAAAGAAATTACCAAGTGTCTGCCATGTAGTACCTTGTGGCAGATTGCTAACTAACACGGTACGAGAATATGTACATTTCCCAATATATGTAGGACCATTGTCACTAACATGGGAAAATGATTGATGTGCAACCTTAGTTGCTTGAGATACATTGCAATGTATGTCCCTCATGTAAGTTTTGTTCTTTCTATATTCTGTATTCTTATGTTGGGCCTGAGTATGATGACCCTTAACCGGTAATGGTACATTTGTAGCACATGTAGTAGTGGACGGATCAGAAGAACTACCGTAAAATCTCGCGTATAATACGCACAATTTTTACTCATTTTTGCCCGCTAAAACTCGGGTGCGTATTATACGCGAGTAATAAAAAATACGTCATTTTCGATTTCGAAAGTAACCTACATTGGAAAATCTGTCAAGATTTTGTCACAATTTAACAGTGAAAATGGCGCGAAATTGATTGTGCCCCGTGTTTTCGTATGTGTCAAACATTGCCGCAAAACGCATTTCGCACTCTTGGTCTTCAATCCGTTTTGATATTAAGCTTGGTTGTGAAGTTTGTCGTTTTATTATTTTGAGCCCTAAAAATGAATTCGAGAAAATATACTGCAGCAGAAAAGCTCTTAGTGGTAAAATATGTAGAATCTAACGGCAATCGGGCAGCAAGTCGACATTTTTCCATTAACGAGTGCAACATTCGATTATGGCGAAAAAACAAAGAGGTGCTGCAAGTGTTGCCTAGTAAGAAAAAGGCGAATCGTGGGTCACCACCAGATCTTCCAGCCCTAGAAAAAAACATTATTGGTGTGGGTAGTGGATAGAAGGCAACAAGGCATCGGTGTTTCATGCATTGAAATACGACTTAAAGCTCTGGAACTTACAAAATCTCGTACAGGCACAACAACATTTAAAGCGTCACATGGATGGGCAGTTCGTTTTATGAAGCGACATGGTCTTTCAGTCCAAAGTACCTAAAATGTAGGCGCTGCCTACCTATTTCTGTGTGTTATTATACTTTCAGCTTTTTAACAAATGTTTCATAAAATAAAATCTTGAAAAATTATGGTGCGTATTATACACGAATTTCCATTTTACCAGAAAATTTAGTGATAAATCAAGCATGCGTATTATACACGAGTGCGTATTATACGCGAGATTTTACGGTAAGTACATTATTTTGTTTCAATGTACTGGTATTAATTTTATTGAGTGTCTTCCTATCACTCTTAACACCAACCCCATGTTTCAATATGTCACTTTTCGTAGTGCACTCCTTTCCCCTGTTGACTACGTCAACAGTTTTCTTAAGATCAGTTGCCAGCTGATCATGTCGCCAACATTTATTTTCTGCATTGGCAGTATTATCGTGTCTAGGGAAGGTGTACTTGCCTCGAAAAGATCTTCTAACCACCACTGGGTGCATTGATACTTTAGTATCAGTTCTCGTACTTAAGTCATGTCGTAAAGTACGTTTATCCCCTCTGTTGTTCCTCAATATATTTTTACTTGCCAGTACATCCAGTAGACAATCAACTCTCTGTCTTAATTTATTACTTTCAGAAGTCAGGAATGCAATCTCCAGCTTCTGCTTCTTATTTAACTTATCCAAGTTAATGGTTATCTGCTTCCCATTAGCAAGTAGAGAATCGAGTGTGTTCAATGCTGTTGAAAGTTCATAGATCTGATGTTGTGTTTCTTTTTCCAGGTCAGCATATCTATGTTTCTCATCTAGGAGTAACGCTTCTAATGCAGTCACCCTGTCATCAATGAAACAATCATCACTCGAGGTGGATACAGTAACACTAATACCAGATTCTGTATTCTCTTCTTCATTTTCCTGATTGCACTTCATCCATCAATTCCTTACAAGTCTCATTACTTCCATGGGAATCAACCATAAGTGTCTTATTATCTTCACGCAATAATGCCAAGTCACACGTGGAAGATTTCACTTTACTTATCTGGACATTCAGCATCTGTATCGATGAGGTTACTTCATCGTCCACCTTTTTTTCCTGTCTAAGACAAAATTCATAAAATGTATCATTATATGTATGACATTATGTAAGAACTATGTATCAAGACGGAAAATTGGAAGAAGTAATTAAAGAAATGGATAATTATAAGTTGGACATATTGGGTGTCAGCGAGTGTAGATGGACGGGGAAGGGCATAAAATATATGTCAGAAGAAAAAAAGCAAATTATATACTCTGGTAGTAATGATAATCGTCACACAGAGGGAGTAGCCATCTTAATGACACAGAAAGCAGCAGCAACTCTTGCAAATAGGCCTGTAATGAATCAAAAATGCGAAAGACTTCTGAGAACTGTTTTGTGAAATACAAACTCGTTGTGCAGACACCATCTTTCCACGGACGGAATAAGGGGGGGGGGGGGGGGGGGGGGGGGGGGGGGGGGGGGGGGGGGTCAACTTCCAAAACGGGACAAAAAACCAAGATTATTTGTTGGGGGGGGGGGGGGGGGAAAGATGTGGAAATCTAAATTAAAAAAAGATTATAAATGTGAAAAATAGAAAATTTACAGATATAATATACAATAAAAGGTGTGTGTGTTAAAAAAGGATAAAAATAAGAAATTGTCAAAAAAAAGATCATATTTATTAAATTTTATAAAGAAAAATATGGGATAACAAATTGAGAAAGAAAAAATTATAAAAATTAATGAATTTGGTGTAAAGAGTTTATTAAAAAAAATAAATTAAAAATGAGAAAAAGTACTTTAGCAAAAAATTATAATATATTAAAAATAAGAATAAAGAAGATAAAATTAAATATTTATGGTAATTTAATAATAATAATATAATTAATT